>CAIGRB010109811.1:0-23627 GCA_903798255.1 Fraxinus quadrangulata
TAGCAGTGGAGATTACGGCAGCCTCATCTTCACTTATGGCACATTGAAGCGCGGCTTCGACAACCACAAGTTAATGGAGGACCTGCTGAGCACGCGCGACGCCGTTTTTGTGGGCAATTACACCACCGTGGAGTCCTTCCCTCTCGTCGTAGGGCCAAATGGGATCCCTTTCCTTATCAACCTTCCCGGGTCGGGTCACCGGGTCCGGGGCGAGCTCTACTCTGTGTCGTCAGACCGGGGCATCGCCCTGCTGGACGAGCTGGAGGGAATTGACCGTGGACATTACGAGAGGCTGCCTGTGGAGGTGGTGGCCGAGGACGGCAGAGATAAGGTAGCGGCGGTGGAGGCCTATTTCGCGCACAGGGAATTCGGGGAGGCAATGTGGAAGAGGTGTGGGAAGGTGGGGTTGAGTGAGTACAGTATGGATCATGGGGGAAGATATGTGAGGAGGGAAGATAGACCACCCAATTCCAGTTTTCTTGGTGATATCAAGATATTCATATCTGGGAACAACTGAAAATTTTCAGAAGTTTCATTTGTACTTGCCATGAAACCTAGATGTGTGCATCAGATGACAGTATACATCAGATGACAGTATTATATATATATATATATGTATGTATGTATATGAGAACATGAATAATCTATCGAGCACCGATATTCATTCTATGTTAAGTACTCATTTAAAGAACCTGGCTTTTAAAGATTGCTTTATGACATTGTTGATTTATTCGAATCTGCATCCTGGACAATTATACGCTCCTCTCATAGCTAAAGGGGGATACGCGTCACAACCATTTTGAATCAGAATTAGAGAAGAGATTAAGAAATGACCTATGAATATACTCTGAGCAACCACTTGGAGTAGGATGGCGGCAATGCGCATGAACATCTAGAGGGATAGACGAGGGCAAAAGAGAAATGTATGACTAATTCAATAACGAAAGTTTCTAGGAAACAACAATTAACAACTAGAGGTATTTTCGTTCTTGCTTTCGTATATGATTCAATCCAATTGAAAACAGAAATTTACATCTACATACCTAATTTAAACTATTCAGATAAATAACCAGGTAACCATAGATGCTCTAATTACTGAGTCATAGAAAGTCAATAGCAGGTAAGAACCAAAAACAACTTGGGCAGCTTTGTTCCAACTTGCTCTGGGATACTAGCAGAGGAGGTTATCAACCTATTGCCCCGTGTTGCACATCATAAATCAAACGGAGCATTTTAGCACCCCTAGCTCTCGCTTTTGTCACAATCCTTGTCTTAACATTATTCGGCAAAAGCTGAACCCACATTGATCACAGGAATATACCTGAGTTCCTATTATCCAAAAAGCTTGATTTTTATTTTTAATTTTTTTCCAGAAAATCGTCTCTACCAGTGAGTTAGGATATATAACCATGAGGTCCCCAATGCGTCTTCCTGCGGACAGAGAGTCTAGGCTGTGGATCAATATGTCATAAAGTTATTTCTGACTTGCTGGAACCAGAATTTGGAGTGTCACATATCTGATCTGAAACTTTCTAGTTTCAAATGACGGTTATGCTCATCTAGCCAGACTTTTTCCTAAGCCGGAAATAAGCATTTTCAAGTATCATTATGAATATATAAACCAAAGCTGTGAAAGCCTAGGACGATGCATGCCTGTTTAAGATGTAATAAGATTGCATGACTATGTCCAAGGACACAATCTAATAAACTGTTTTTTCAAGTGGTTGATGGACGTTGATAAGGTTCATCCATTTAGCAGCAACTTTAATGGCATAGCCTTATATAGGCGAGTTTCAAACGTGTGGATAGGTATCCATTCTATAACTAGATCCAAGATTGACCGGGAAATTTCTTGACTTTCCTTTCCTGCATCAAACGCCTTAATCGAGCTGCCTCAGCCCAATTGTCAATTGCTGAATAAGTATTCGATAACAGAACATAAGAATCAGTTTCATGGGGCTCCAGTTCAAGTAGCTTCTTGGAAATCGAATTAGCCAGCTCAATATTCTTATGAAGCCAGCAAGAAGATAAAAATGCTTTCCAAACTTCCTTCAAATGAGAGATGCCGTTCTTATAAATAAAATTCTCACTCTCTTTTAAGTGACCAGCTCGGCCAAAAAGATCCACCATACAAGAAAAGTGCTCGACTTCGGGCTGGATACCATAAACTTCTATCATCATCCTAAAATACTCGCAACCTTCTTTTATCAAACCGGCATGATTACACGCGGTAAGGAGCCCAACAAAACTAACTCCATTTGGCATAACACCCTCATTTTGCATCAATTAAAAAAGCTCAATAGCTTCTTCTCCCTTCCCATGCACGGCGTAACTTGCTATCATCACACTCCATAGCACAACATTTCGGGTTTGAGTTTGTCTGAAAAATGACCACGCGTTGTCTAACTTTCCACATTTGGCATACATGTCAATCATTGACGAGCACAAGCAAACATCTACACCTTGACCTAATTTCACTATAAGAGCATGAATCTGCTCGCCAAGCTCCAAAAATGCAACATTAGCAGCTGCAGTAAGAATACTGGTAAGAGTATACACATCTACCTCAAGTTGTTCGTGAACCATGAAACTAAAACAGTCCAAGGCATCTTTCATCATACCATTTTGAACATAACCAGCAATCATTGTGCTCCAAGAAACAGTTTGTGCCATTAAATCATCACGAGAGCCCTTATAACCTATTTGTCGAAATTCTTGGAAAATTGTGGAGGCCTTGTCCATTTTCCAACATTTGCAGTACATATCAATAAGAGAAGTGATTGCAAATGAATCTTCATTCATCCCAACTCTCAACAGTCGGCCATGAATTTGCCTACCTAGTTCCAAACTTTTAAGCACAGATGCCAACACCAAGGATATAGAAAATGTAACTTTGTCGAAGGCCGGTCCTATTTTCACCATCTCATAGAGAAGCTCCAAGGCGTTTCTCTCAAGCCCATGCTGCATAAGTCCGTCAATGATAGTATTCCAACTCGAAACACTCTTGATAGGCAAACTCCTAAAAAACTCGAGACATTTCCCCATCTCACCTTCACTCAATTTAGCAGCCATCATTATATTCCAAGAAGTAGAATCTTTGTCATCCATCAATTTAAACAACCTATTCACATAGTCAAACACCCCACGTTTTGCATAGAGATCAAGAATAGAATTCTGTAAAGCAACATCCATATCAATCCCATTTATCATTATCCACCCATGAGTTGCCTTTCCCATTTGAAGCCCATTAGTAACACAAGCACAGCACTTGAAAACACTCGACAAAGTGAACGCATTGGGAGCCACAATTCCTTCATTTCGCATCTCAGTAAAGTAATCCAATGCAATCCCGTGATGACCATATCGAGCAAAGCCCGAAATTAGAATAGTCCAAGTTCTAACATCTCTATCAGGAATTTCACCAAACAACTTCCGGGCATCCTTTAAATCACAGTCTTTCAAGTAAAGACTCAACAAGTAGTTGTTAACATGCAGCATTTGAGCAAAACCATTTTTAATGAGATTGGAGTGATATACCTGTGTGTCAAAGTTTGTGTATGTTGATGGTAATGAAGAGTAAAATGTCAAGTGATGGAGTTTAAAGAAAATAGATTTTGGGTTTGTAATGAACAATTTCTTCAGAGAGAACAGCATTTTACTGACCAAAATCCGGACCCAACATAATAGCAATTAATCCAATTGTTGTTCACTGGTCAATTACTAGTCGGGTCGAACCAAACTATCGACTGATAGAATGGTGGTATTTACTTTTTGACCCGACCAAAAGTTTTTTTTTAACCAATTTCTTCTATTAAAAAAAATAAATAAAAGCTTTCCTTTTCTATCTTTCATTTGTACCCTTCAGCTCTAAACACAAACAAACCGCTCTCAAATTGAAATCAGTCAAAGAAGAAGCGGCATCAACAAACCGAAGAAGAAGCGGCATCAATGAGAAACAATGAATAAGAAGAATGGGATTAAGGCTCCATTTGGTGCACATTATTATGGAATGAGAATGAAAAATATAACCGTTATTGAACCCCACACAAGAGATAGAAATTCAAAATTAATGTCTTGATGTGATAGATAACGATCATATTTTTCATTTTTATGGATGAAAAATGAGAAAAAAATAACGGCTAATTGTGAAAACTATATTTTGTTTTCAACTCGGTAAGTACTCTATTGTCAAAAATATATAAGAATTACTTTTTTCCAATGACTTTGGTATATATTAGATTATTGATGATTGTGTCAAGATAGTTGCAATTTTTGTATACACGAATCAGTTGTCCCTCTACCTTGCTGGCTGTTGTTTATTGTGAAATTTAAACGTTATTTTTGGGTAATTTTTGCTGGCTGTTGTTTTTTGGACCATTGGAGCTGTTAAATTGAGTTCATGACATTGTGCGTATAATGTGTTTTTTGTTCAGTATACATATGGTTTGCCTCTTGTTTGTGAACTTTCCCATGATATATGTTTTGTTACCAAGTAACTAGTTTTACCAAAAGGCAACTCGTCTTGGCGTTCACGATGTGGAGCAGCACTTGAAAATGATGTTAGACCTATTTAGTAGGAGATACTTAGAAGTAAAGGTCAAACAAATAGCGCTTGAGCATCACGGCTGTAGCTTATCCATGATAAATGATTTATTACGATTGTAAAATTTTCTATAGTTTATAAATGATTTATTAGTTTATCTTGAGTCTTGTACCTACTAGTAGCTCGAGGCTTAGCCATGCTTCACTAAGGCAAAATGATATCCGATTTAGTACTCTTGAACTTTGATTATAGAGATTTTTTTTCTTAGAGATTATCAAGTTAATCTTGTAGACATTGTATGAAATTGGAAGTCAAACACTCCCTTCTATGAGCCCTAAGCAAGACTAGTATATCTCATCCGTGTTACCATCTTGAGGTAGACTTCTTATGGGTGATTGTGACCTTAAAGGCATGGCTATGTCAAAGTCAGAAAGAATTTTTTTATTTTACCATCTATTTTACTTTATGGCCAATGAAATATTTGACACTATCTTTCTATAAAAAACCTAATCCTCAACAATGCAGTTTATCTCAACCGTACAATCTCATCATAATCTTCTAGCGTGTTAGACACTTTACATCTATAAAAGTAGAGATTTACTAGCAATACTACTAGAAGAACCACAACATAGGAGCCTATTTTAAGCCAAATACTATTCAGTAAATTATCTTGAGCAGACAACACATGTCATCATACAGTTTGCTTTCTTTTGCTGTGTTTAGGGAATGTGGTCTATTTCCTTTTTCAAATCTGCAAACTCCATATATTCTTGTCTTTTTCATGTCTTTTAATGACTCTAATGTTGTGGCTATAATGAGTTTCGTTATCGTAATAATTTTCTGTTTGGACAAATTTGGAGGTATTGCACTTTTTTTTACCAGACTGATTTCTTTGACAAATATGCAGTTCCCAGATTTCAGATGCTTATGTAGTATGTCAGATCACTATAACATGTCCGCATATTTGTCTGCTTATAAATTTTCCATAATATACACGTTTCCTAAGATGCTTTATTTATTTTTAGAATTATAGCTTATTAGCTTCTATCTTGGTTAGTTCTTGTTGGAAATATTGCAACAATGGAGAGAAAAATAGATGAAGGAAATGCCAAAATTTGGAATGGAATTGCAAGACTTGAACAATTTTTCTAGCTGCTGATGTATTTGTTTGGTATCCTGGAACTGTTTTTCTAGATGCTGATGCTTAGAAGATGAAAGCTTCAAACATTAGGTAAAACTTCATTAAGTTCATTAGATTTACATACTTCAATTGAGTTACTAATAGTTTCATGTTATTTGTATGATGGAGTACATATACAACATTGGTAATCGTCATGATGTGAAGGTTACAACACGTTCTAACGTGTCGAATGTGGAAAAAGTATATGAAGCATTAGATGATGTCCATAAGGAGATGTTCTTGAAGTCGTGATTTGGTAAACTGTATGACATCAGGAATATGAAAATATCTGCTCAATTAATTCACAACCTATTATTACGAAGGGTTGTCTCTGTCAATGATGATGAATGGTTTTGTTTAGGCTTGGAAAAAGTTGTTAGTTTCTCCCTATACGAGTTTATGCTCGTCACTGAATTAGGCTTGCGAATGAGGAAGAGTATGAGAGCCACATAAACGAAAATGGTAGATTGAGAAACAAATATTTTCCAACATCTAGCAAGGTTACGCCTAAAGAATTAAATGAAGCATTTGAAAAAGAGATACAAGACATAGATGATAAATACAAATTGAGTTTAGTGCTTGTATATGAGACTGCGTTGAGGTCCAAAGAAAAAAATACATCTATAAATCTTCACACTTTAGATATAGTTGATGATTTGGAGCTATTCAATGCATATCCATGGGGAACTGAAAGTTTCAAGTTTATGGTACATGCATTTCTTAGAGTGTCAAAGGATCCGAAGCCTAAATATCCATTATGGGGATTTTCACTAAGGATACAGTTAAATGGTTAAAACTTGTGATTTAGACATTATTTTTATTTGATTTTAAATACTTGTAAATAACTTTTGCATCTTCTTTTAGGTGTGGGGGTGCTGTGATGGAGACGGTGGTAGGGGCATTGAGAGGGAGGTTGAGACGGGGGAGATTAGGATGGAGGTAGTTGCAGGGAGCATTGAGAGGGAGACTGAGGCTGGGGGCGCTGTGATAAAGACCATGGCAGGGGAGAATGAGAGGGAGAATGATGTAGTGGACATTGATGTGGGGACTAATGTAGGGACGGAGATGTACACTAAGGTTTTTACTCACAAGAAGAGAAATTTGGATAAAACTTATCAACAAACTGATGCCCTGATGCGAGATAAAAGACTTAAAAAAGTTTCAAAGTTAGTTTCCTCTCCATACACGACTAGAGTTAAGTGGAGAAGACATGTTGATAACACAAATGTTGATCTTTTTCGGGTTGTTGACCCAGTTAAAAAGAATCATTTCTCCAAATGGCACTCCAGTTTAGGTAATGGGTAAGCGTTCTTACCAATTAATTGAATTTGTATTATTTTACTTATCACTTGTATTCTTTTACAATTTTGCATTTTTTTTCTTCAGTATCTTATATAAATTATGCAAAAAATGGTTTAACAATGTGTTGAAACCAAGGGGATGGTTTCTAGATGATGTAAGTATGTTAACTCATTACTAGTGTTTTGCAATTACTTTGTATATATGTATTCAACTTTCAGTATGTTGACATGGCATTGCATTTGTTGCGGGCTCGGGCAACAAAATATCTTAAGTCATTTGGTAGTTCGCGAGTTATACTGAACGTGCAATTTAATAACTAATTGACCTTCGCTATGTTTGATTTACGTGAGCGGGGGGATTGTTTCAAAATGCTGATAGACCTAATGGAATATATCACTGAGGTGAAGCCATCATTTGGGAGAAAATGGCATGATTGTACGTCCACATGTATATTTTTCGGTATGTACTCGCAAACATTGGCTCGCAGTTGAGATTGACTTTTGCAAAGTGACAATATTTGTGTATGATCCTGATAAGGGTTGCATTACGGACAATCAACTCAAAGATGACTTGAAGGTTGCCAGTATCATTATGTCACTGTTCTTAAAGGAAATCTACATTGATTTGAAGACAAATACTCTTGTTATAGAAAGAAATGCCAAAACTACAAAACAAGCCCTTTTGTAAGTTTCTTATTACAATTAAATATTCACTTGTTCATATTCAATTAGTTATTACACATCGTTTACTTATATTCTTTCAACTGTGATTATGGTATATATATGTAGTAAAATATATAGAATTCTTGAGTATCAACGGTCCAGTAAAATAATTTAAGTTAATGGCTTCTATATGAATAGATGAAGGGAAAAGAAGGCTGTCAATATTTTTGCCCTTGATTATGATCCATAGGATCTTTCGATGTATTTGTATGTCTGTGAGTTATGAGTATATATTATAATTTGAAAACATAATTTTATGATGTATGTTGAATGTTGGGTTTTTTTGTGTTGTGACTAGTAGTTTAATTTTCAGGTTGACTTAGTTTATATTAGAAGGTAGATAATGCCGAATTTTCTCAAACATGTTGGTCGTCGAATACTAAAGTCGTTTAAAAAGATTATAGTCTATAGTCTATTTGAAAAAACGACTAGTCTTTTTTAAACGACTCTAGTCATTTTCTTAAAGAACCAGTCGTTTTAAAAGATTTTGGTCTTTACGAACAATAATTCAAGTTGATTGAAATTCTTGTAGTCATTTTTATTTTATACAATTTATTTTGCTCCACTAAAATTATTCAAATACCGTATTTAGTTTCAAATTATTCTACTTACAATAATGTATAATGCAAGATGATGTGCGAATCAAATTTCTAACATTATAGCTCGTGTTTGGTTTCAACATATTAGTTTAAAACTAATAGGAAGATAAACTTCATTATATACAATTCATTGTGTTCCACTAACAATATTCAAGTATACCGTATTTAGTTTCAATTTATGTGACTAACAATAATGTATAATGCAAGATGAGGTATGAATCAAACTTCTAATATTATAGTTTGTATTTGGTTTCAACCTATTAGTTTAAAATGAATAGGAAGACAAACTTCATTATACACAATTCATCGTGCTTCACTAAAAATGTTCAAGTGAACTATATTTAGTTTATAAGTATGTGACTTACAATAATGTATAATGAAATATATGCGAATTGATTTGGATAAGCTAAATCATAATGTTCTAAGTATTTAGTCGATTGATTTGGATAAGCTAGATTATAATGTATAACATTCTAAATCGTGTTTGGTTTGATTTCAATTTTTTTTTTAAATGTATAGAAAAACGAGCATATGATTAAAAAACGAGATGCTAGTCGTTTAAAATGACTGCGTTGTTTAAAGCGACTATGGTCATTTTCTTGTAAAACAACTCCAGTCATTTTAAACGATCGGATTCACTTTTGCAAACACTAGTTTAAAATGACCGGAGTTGTTTTCCATTCATCACTTATTATATGAAATAAACAAATATGCAAAAAACTTCCCAACATTCATAAAACACAATTTTGACATAAATTACAACAAAAACTCACAATATAGAGCATACATTGTAATAAGTAGAAATCAATTTGAAAATTTATCTAAACTATATGAAATCAACCAAACAAACATATATACTGGTCCTCCAATCTTCTATCACCTAAAGGTATCTGCTTGTACATGTTAGTTGATTGTGTCCAGTTGCGGCACACCTACTATACTTGTGTTTTTTCGAAAACTCTTTAGTAGATAGAATCCTTGTTGTTTTAGTACGTCTACCTCGTCGTCGTACTAGCGGCGGTAACACATTGAAGAAGCCAAAATTTTCAGGAATTTCCCAATCAACTTCATTTGGCACTAGAAAAATAGTATTACTGTAAGCTACTTTCTAATATTCAACAGATAATACAGAGCAAAACAAATAAATTGAATACAACAAAACAAGTAAATTGAATAGCCACTCTTCTTCGCCGTAGCTACTACATGTTCGCACTATAAATGTTCTAGTTGAAACCGTCTACAAGTACAAGTTTTTTCATCCAAGTTAACAATAAAATTCGTGGTTTTGTTCCTCACATTATACATGAACTGATCGATCAACTTGGCAACAAAATTTTTGGCTTTATCAACATTCTTACTCAATTTCTCTTCAATTATTGGCGTTAGAGTGCTTGTACAACTCAATGCATTCACACACCTCTCATAAAACCATTTTTACAATCTTTTCCTAACACTCTTAATCAATGGAAGTATCAGATTCTGGCGATCTTTCTTAAACATCGAATTTAGTGACTCTGCATTGTTCGATATCATGATACTGTAACGATTCCCCTGAAAGTGTGACCTGGCCCAAGTATGGAAACGTGCTTTAACTACGTAATTCCAAGCTTTAATATCAATTCTCTTAATTTTGCTCATATAATTTCCAAACTTTTCTAACGTATATGCCTCTACTAATTTCTTAAAAAGTAGGAAAATCTCAATGTCCTTAAGTTGCCTTTTTATATGATAGATGCAATGACCATAATTGGCATTTTGATAGACAGTTTGAACTCCATTGATAATACTTGGATGTTGATAAGATATAACAACAAAATCTTCAGTATCCCCTGTTCTTCTTTGAACTTCGTAAAAAATCAAGTCCATGATGCATCATTCTCATAATCAACTATACTCTAGGCAAGAGGATAAATCTAAATGTTTGAATGTTGACAAGTAGCAACAATCAGTGTATCTTTATATTTCTTTGTAAAAAATGTTCCATCAACAATTACCTTCCGCATTGAAGAGCGAAATCCACAAATTCAAGGTCCAAGGGCCATAAAAAGTACTTGAAGTGATCCTCACCGTCAATCTCCAAAGATAATGATGGTCGAGGATTAGTTCTAACCAAATTATGAGAATATAAGCCAAATTTAGCATAACTATCCTACGTTAAACCTCTTAAAACTTTCAAAGCACATTCTCGTGACTTCTGCTTCTTTTGGTAACTTATGTCCACCTCTAATTTCTGACGCATGTCATTAATGATATCTGTATGTCTATATACCCTATTGGGATTTTGAAATTTAGGCATTATATGTCTTCCAACAATCCACGATCTTGCATGTCTATGATTATTCCGACGAATACTCACAGAGCAAGTATGTTCATGTGCACACTTGCAAACTAGAAAGTAATTAAAAATTTTGAATTTAGTTGCTCGCAAACGCCATTTGCAATTTTCATCTATGCAAACAATTGTATATACTTCCTTATTTGATTTCTTTACTCTAAATTCAAAATTGTACTTCATTGCAAGCATGTGGATTTTCATCATAAGATCTTTTTTGTATTGAAAATTTGGCGATCTTCTAAATCTGCATCTTCGGGAATCTCATGTAATGTAAGAGTTGAAGCTACAAGGTTCTCGTTTGTAAAATGATTTTCTTCTATGTTGTTTTGCATCATCTTGTACTTCATAAAATGAATCATTATCTTCTTCTTTTTTATGAATCATTATCTTCTTCTTATGGATGCTCAACTAGATATTTGCTCACAAAGGTTATACAAATGGGACGATGATTTTTTTTGTTGAGAGATAGCAACCATTTCACTTGCCTGTTTGAAGTAATTTTAATTGGAACTCTAAACTGTCCATTTCTAGGGAGAAGATATCTCATCTTAATTTCACGCGAAGATGAAACTTTGCAAAGATTTAGCACTTCACAATACAGTTCATGGTATGAAGTATCTGAAGATATCGGAACTCTTTCCACCATTTCATCACTCACACTTCGTTTCCATGTCCATTTTCCTTGATAATCATTAACAAATCACCAAAATAACATATAGAAATCCATGTTGTTGTGTCCATATCGGTCATTAGAATAGTAAGATTTTAGAATGTTAGCAAATAATCAATCACAGTAATATAAAGTGACTGCAGTCGTTTCTAACGACCATAGTAAACAACTACGATCGTTTAAAATGTCTGTAATGAATCTGTAGCTAAAAAATTATATGAGATTCTGCTTTTCAAAACTACTTGAAATCGAAAAATACATTCAAACACTTAAATAAAAACAAATGACGATGAACATATGGACAATTAAAAAAAACAAGATTAAAAAATAATTAAAAGTGAAAATAATATCTTACCAATATAAAATGTAGAAATATAAGGGTTTCTTCTTTGATGTGCTTCTTTATATTTCGAGTAAAATTAGATTAAAAGAATAAAGAAGAATAAAGAAGTAGAAGATTATAGATAAATTAAAGAAGAAGATAAGTAGAAGAAGAAAGTTGGAATTTCAAAGAAGAACAAATGAAACTAACGGTTATAATTTTGATATGAAAAATGGGTATTATGATCATTATATGATAAGGGCATTTGGAATATTTTAACACTATGTAAAGGGATAATTTGGACATTTTAACCTAAAAATGCCTTAAAAATTTTTTTTATAGTAAATTAGGCCTAAATTTTTTTTGAAGGTCTTGACTAAGCCTTTTATAAAACTCCCCCTGTCGACTCGATATTCTTGCAATGAGTGGAATAGAGTCTGCCTAAAAAGGATTTAACCCTAAATATATCGAGGAAAAATTATTTTGTTGTAGTTGTTCCTGTTGTTGAGATATCACTGATTAAAAAGCACTTCTCGACCATATCTTTTAGAATATGTGAACAACTCATAGTCAGATTGGATGAGTCAACAACTCAAATGCGTTCTATCCTTTTCAGGAAAGAACCAAGAGTTTTTCTTTTAATTATCTAAGAGAGAAGAAAATATATAAAAATTATGCCTTCGTCATGTGAATATTTAGCCCCTGTTTGGTCAAGAATCAAATTCAACAGTTAATTTCAACAACACATTTCATAGAATCCATAACTTTTCAACCACACATTTAATCAACTTTTATGTAAGAATTTATTATTTCCATGATCTTCCGTCTGCCATAGTACCCAATTCCAACAAATAGAATGAAAATTAAGCTTGCGTAAATGATCGAGACTGTGCATACAATCTAACTTTCTCATGGATTTGATTTCGATTAATATACAGGAAGTCCAGAAACCTCTCCACTATTTATTTCTCTTTTTTTTTTTAAGTAAAAATTAAATTTTTAATAGCAATAACAATCAAAAGTTGAGAACCAAAATACTACTATCGACCTTCATTCAAAACTGCCACAAATAAATTGTACCATAATGTTGATATGTATACAATATACAACATAAAAAATCTGCAGTTGTAGCGTTTAACTTTTCCTAACAGACATCGACTTGAAAAAGATAGCATGATTTCTCCTAAAGAATGAAGTTGATCGATTAAACTTACATTGTCAAAGAGGAGGATACAAGTACGAAGACAACGAAAAACCAAGGAAAAGTAGCCCACCGACTGCGGCAACAGTGCGTTGCGAGATCTTGGATGCAAGCATGCTTCCACCCACAACAGCTAATGATGTACAAATCGCATGTCCTATAATGGCCCCGACTGCTACTCCGATAGCACTTTTGTGAGTAGCTAGCTGTGGAAAAGGAGAACAAATCTCATTTATAGCAAACTCTAATCAGATGGATGATCGAGTACATGCAAAAGTGTATGGTATGAAATAGCATGGCACAACTAATCAAACATTCACAACTAAACAATCTAAAGTAAGCAGCAATGATTCCACACGTTTGGCTAAGCTTAGAAAAAGTTATTTTTTGGTGCCAAACATGTTATGTTACAATTTTCTTACTTTTTAAGTAACAATAGTTACTTATTTTGAAAGTAACTTTTTCCCTGTATCAAGCCAAAGATTTACTTTAAAACTAACTCACTAAATTATTTTCAAGATAAAAAATTATTTAGTTTTAAGTATAAAAATTTACTTGTAAGTAAACTAACTTAAACGTGCATGTACTAAGGTTCACCAAATGCGCTCTTACAAGTGCTTGACCTTAGTGCTTGTTTCATCATTTTTAAGTGCTTATAAGTCGTAGATCCTACATAAATATGTGAATAATAAGTGGATAGTTAGTTGTGGGTCCTATGAAATGGGTAGATAAAAAGTACATTTGACTAGCATAAAACAATTTAAGCTTTGCTAAACATGCGAGGTCCTCTTATGTTGTGCTTGCTGGTTTCAAGTAGAAGTCATTGCATATGATGTAAGACATGAATCTGTAAAGGAGAAACGAGAACTAAAGATCCATTTACACTCTTTCTGAAAAATTGGACCTTAAATGGCTGGGGCTTGTGAGAATTTAAACAAATGGGAAAGAAAAGAAAAAGACTCGTAACCAAAGTAAAAATCTATCTCGACCAAGAACAATGAATGTGTATAAACCAAAAGCCACTTGATAAGTCAAAAATAAGTCTTACAGCGATTGTTGCAATCTGGCTGCGGTCCCCCCATTCTGCTAGGAAGGTCAAAACAAATGACTGCAGAAGAAAAACAATTAGAAACTCGCAACTAATTATTCATGGATTCAGGATGTGCTGAAGTAACAGCAGAGAAAATAGCAACATGTTCTGACAAGGTTATAACATTAAACCAAGCCTTACTCCCAATAAATTTGGGTTGGGCTCCAGAATCCGTTTTTACATCATTAGATCATTGATAAATTCTACCAAAAGATCTAACAGTACCAAATCCTTTACCACTATGTCAGGCCATGTAGCAGAAAAAAATTGAAACAGAATAAAAATATATTCCTGATTCCTGATTCAACAGAATTTTATCAGCAGGAGGTACAGAGATGTAAAACTGAAATCACAAGTTATTAATGTATTAAAAACATTACTTAATGCCGTAAGCACAAAACATACTTCTAAATAGATTGGTGTACAAAATCTAGAAAAGAATCGTCGGTACGTCGTTTTTCCTTGTCCACCTTCCAGTTTCTCTTCCACCTGAAACATCCACACCGTCATACAAAGGAAAATGGGTGGGTGATACAATAAAATTGATATCGGACCAGTCTCATGCAGAAAATGTGATAGTGTAAAAATTTTCAGATCCAAAGGGACAACATTTATTCAGCAATATTTATAGTATGAAATAACTACGAAACATTACATATCAAATTAGAGATACATACTTCCTCCATTTCTTTTTTCTGGGAAGCTTTTGAATCTGCTGATCTCCATGCAATATAAAGTAGTCGCAGTCCAAAAAAGGCATAAAGAACTGCAAGAGGGATCTTACTTCAGGTACTAATTGAAAATTCAAAATGGCAAAAATGACTAGAACTGAATAATAACCAGTCTATAAAAAAGTACAGAACTCGCTCTCCAATTCAAACCAACAATATCTTTTGTTGGCTTCTATTATAGATTTTTTTTGAACTAAAAGAAATTAAGCAGTGTATAATTTGTCCGTGAAGAACAAAACACCTTTTTGGTGAATCATTCAAGAAAATAAAAATAAAAAAATGAGATAGAAAACCTGTAGCTGCGCTGTTAGTATGCTTCCTTGATATCAAATTTGGTACAATCCTACCAAGAGCAGTCGAAAGTACCTATTTCACAAATGCAAGGATTCCAATGTTAAAACATTTTCTCCACAAGACAACAATTTTGAGAATCAAAAAGATATGACACCCATTCCATGATTGTAAAGGAAGCATACACTTCACTCAGGAAATGGTATAAGAGATTAACCATCTTACTGTCATCACAAACAAGGCACTGAGTGCACCAGATAGAACAATTGACTTGGGATGACGCATTGCCATGAGAGCTGCTATAATAAAGGTTTCATCTCCAATCTAGAAGCAGCCATCAGTAGAATACATTCATTAGACTAAATTAAATAAACAAGATGAAATAAATATTTTGCAGTTTAAATATTCTTTCTGTTATGTTTTCATTGTAAAACGGGCAACAATCAGTTATTTCATCCAACTACCACTAAGAACTTAATTTTTAGTAAGAACCATCAAAGCAGAGAAACAAACATGTCATTAGCAAGACTCGATATGATACATAATATAATGATACTGCACAAACAAATACACTAACCTCGCTGACAAGAATCATAGAGAAACTCGCAAAGATAGCATCGAATATTCCCAGACCAGAGTCCAGGCCAACACCAACATTAATGGAATCAGGATTTTTCTCATCTCTTACAATACCAGTTTTTATCTTGTCCACAAAAATCTATCAACCAAAATGAACAAAAATGATCACAAACTATAACAACCAGTCCATAGATACAAAAGATGCACGATGTAACCACACTAGAAAAGGAAAAAATAATAAAACACTGTGAACATGAATCAATTTTCAAGAAAAAATATATTTAAGATTCACTTATTTTCAGTAGTCCCCTGACCAAAAATAAAATAAAAATCCAAGTGATACACCTGAAATCATTTTCTTATTATATTTTATAAGTTGATCAATCTTGAGTGCAGAACAGCTGGAGTTTGCTTAATAACAACCGACAAACATGCTCATGCCAGAGCTTGTAAATCCACCTACATTACTTGCATCCAATCATGGTACCAGAACTAGAGGAGTACAACAAGGTAAGCAAAAAATACAAAGTTGGTATAAAGTACATTAGGCCTTAGAAGTTTGTAACATGTGACCTAGTACAATTAACACAGCCGTCAAATTATCAGATTCTTCAATCTAGAAAGACAAAATACTCACTTTACTACGCCGACCCGGATCCTTGATTGCATCATCACCATCAAATTCCTAAAATTAAGCACACGTAATATGATTACCAAGAACGTCAAACTCAAAATAGAAATCCCTAAAAAGCAAGAAAATATGACATTACCTGGGCAAAAATACGAGGGAATGAAAACGAAAGAAAGAGGAAAAGGATGAGGAAAAAGGGTATCCTGTGAAACGGGTTTGATTGCAAGCAACCCATTTCTGTCCGTATTTTGCTTTTCTTGATTGATTTAAAGAATCGATTTCAATTGAAGAGATCAGAGATTGAAAAGAATTAGAAATATGTAGAAGCTATATACAAATTATAATCAGGGATTCTTGTTGATAGTGAAGAATTCAGATCTGGGGGAATTGGTTCTCTGCTGGGAGAGATTTCTCGAATTTCAGCAGGTATCCCGAAGCAAGCCACTGGTTCGTGCAAGTTTTAAGGGCCTGATTAATATTTATTATTATTTTTAGAATGTATTTTAAAATAATAGATTGATCGAGAATGTCTAATTAAAAATAAAGGAATAACTTTTGAATTGTGAGTAATATTATTTTATTAAAAAATATATGGTTGAAAATAAGAGAAAAAAATTATATTTTAAAAGAAATGGAGATCAAACAAAGTCTATATTTCAACGTGGGCTTATTTGCACATATGGTCTCAACCTAACGTTTCTGTGAAATCAGTATCTATCATTTTCATCTTGGTTCCAAAGTCCTCCTATAAGATTAGGCGCGGAAATAATCATTTCCTTCATGTCTTATCCGTTTTGCTTTTATCTTCTATTTGGTAGAGATTAAAATCATAGTTTTAATAAATTCTGATAAAAATTAATAAAATATGAAATTGAAAAATTGTTGGTCTCATAAAATATATAATTAAAATCAATTGTTGAATTTGACTTAAATTAAAAAATTTCAATAGGGACTTAAGATGATAAACGATAAAAATTATAACAAATATCTCAATCTTAATCCACACCAAACAGCTTAAGATAAACAATAAAAATGATAACAATTATCTCAATAAAAATGGTAGAAAATATCTCAAACTGAATGTAAGATACTAACAAGAAAAAAAAAAGCCTAAATAGTTAAACCTAGTACCATTTTTTGCCAAGACCTCAAACCTTTTATTAGCAATAAACGAGGATGTGTAAGTAAAGCAGAGAGACTAAAAAAATTACAAATTCTAGACACCTATGCTTTTTTTATTTTATTATTATTATTATTATTATTATTATTATTATTATTATTTTATTTTATTTTTGGTGTAAATACATTTTACATACTAACGAATTGGCATGTAAAAGCATCCTATTCTTTATAGTAAATTCCACCAAGGGGCCCAAAGCTTTCTTGAGTGTGATATGCGTAGCTTTTTAAATCATGGCACTCATGTTTGCATCTAACGGAAAACATTGGTTTGAATGTTAAGGTCGCCTGATGTTGACACTAGCGTAGGAATGACAAAAAAATTCATTTAACCTGATACTCGTGAGGGGCCCGTCTCGAATGGGGCAAGGATTACCCGCCTAACTGAGTGAATGTGGCAATGATCATTGCCCTGAAGTAGGTACGGGGCGGATATAAAAAAAACATAATCTCTGTCTTGCTACTTTTTTCGTTTAAAGTTAATTTTAAATTTAAATTTTTTATTAAACAAAAATAATAGATTTATCATATTTTTAAAGAGAACATAAGTTATTTTTAACAAATTAGTAAAAAAGTAATAATATTTACTAACTAAAAATATAAAAAAATAAAAGCAAAAAATAAAATAAATAAAAAATAAATGGGACAATAAATGGGATAGGGGACCCGGCTCGCCCCCAAACTCGCCATGTCTCGCTTTAACTGGGTATAGGGATGTGATAAGATAACAAACATATCAAAATGGGGGTGAGAATGACCTACCCTTTCCATATTCGTTCCTTTGTTATTCCTACACGAGCGTACATACTGTGGGTCCTAATGGGTCATGTGACCCACAAACTTCCCAATGATTTTTTTTTTTTATTTTAAAATAAGAAAATCAGATTTGGGCATTTTGATTCCGAACCCTCCTGTCATTTACAAATTACGACCCCTTTGATCCAAAAACTTGTGCTGCTGTCCTGTAATTCAAAACCCATTCAGCCTCCGTTGGCCTTCGATTTAGACACTGTTAGAATTGAACCGGGTTCAATTGGTTGCTCCCATAATTTGGCAAAGTCATGTCTTATAAAATGCAACTTTACTTATACAAAGGTCTCGCTGGATGATTGATAAGTGGACTTGATGCAGCCGTTGGATTACTTCTGGATGGTTCTATTACTTAATGCCATTTTCATTTTGGCATCATGGACGAGAGTTCTAGGGTTTAAATTTTTTACTCATTTTTCTCTATTCTCTCTGGATGTGCCGTTTCGAGTGCTTCTCTCTAATTATTCTCTATAAATCAAGATCAAATCCCTGATTTGAGATGGTATTGAGTGTTTGAATGATTCCTTAGTGGATATATTCTTAGTGAATACTTGTGAGAAGTGTTCATGTGGCTGTATAGTTGATTCTGTTGGCTTAGTGTTCGATTCTTTGTGATTCGAGTGAATCAACTGCTGTACTGTGAGAGATAAGTGTTCTTGTACTCTTTCTGTGATTGTTTCTGAACATTCTTGTAATCTTGTTGCCAATTTGGGCTGTGTAGTGGAACCGAGCATAATCCATAAAGTTTGATGCTCAAAGGGGGATGTAGGTGTTAGTAGTGGTCACCGAACCTCCGGGGTTTAGGCCGAAACATATCGATTGTGTTCTTTTAATTCTGTACTTTATTTTCAGCAAACAAACTTTGTATTTTCTATTCTTGATTTAATATCGTATGTCCTGACCTAACAGACACCTACTAAGTTCCCCTGGTGAGTATAAATAAAGGGGATAAGAGTCTGAAAGAAGAACTAAGGGAAGAGAAAAGGTATGCACATTTCTTCACTTTCATTTTTCTCTCTTATTAAAAACGCGGGATTCAAGAGACGTACATTCTGGTGTAGAAATTATTGGTTATGGGATTCTATGAAATGGATTTGTTGAAAGATTGGATTTTGATAGTGATTGCCTCTGTTGGTTAGTTTTTTTTGCTTGGTTTTCACAAAATCAAATCTTCTCCTTGTAGATTTTGTGTGTGAATTGTGATCATCTTTTATCTGTGGTTTGATTTCAATTTGTTATAAATTATTTTTTGAATTGTGTGATTTTGTATTGATGCTTTGAATCTGTGATCACCTGTATTTTGAGAGTAGAATAAAATTATAGAAACCTTACCATCAAATAATTTTAATATTGTTGAAATTGTTGGTCTCTTGCTGCTTCTTGTTAGAAGAATTATTTTTTTTCACTTGAATTGGTTGTTTTCATTGATGAGATAATAGAACATTATCAAAGTATGAGAATGCATAGAAAACAATTGTAATAAAATATCGAATTTTTTAATTTTTTCACAATTTTTTTACAAATTTTATTGTTTCCCTACCTTCAAATGTATATGTCCGCCATTGAATGTTAAACTAAAATTGTCCAGAATGTTTCTTTTATCACAAAACAATTCAAACAATGAATTCGACTTTCATTTAGAAATCCGAATAAAATAAAGGGATAATTGCAGCAAAGGTCTCAAACCTTTCAGATTTTTGCGCACTTTACCCCAACTTTTGATTTGTGCCAACGGAGGTCCCAAACCTTTCAAAAATATGCGTCGGAGATCCAAATGGATGGTTCCATCCATTTGGCCGTTAGTTGACCAAGCAAATTGATTTTGTCCAAATTTAGTAATGACAAAATGGTAACTTTGCATTTTATATTTTTTCAAATATTATTTACAATTATTTCTTAAAGAAAAGAATACTATTGATCTCTTTCCCCACCTCACCTCACCCCACCCCACCCAAACCAAAAATCAAAAACTCAGCCACCATCTCTACCCACGACCACCACCAACACTTTATCTCACCTCCCACAGCCACCACCCATCACCCCATCCTAAACTAGAAAAACCACAAATCTCGTAATTCTCGCACCAAGAGCAACAATGGTTGTACCCAATAATTTTTGCTCATAAATATCCCTCACTACCAGATTTCATCTTTTCTGAATGTTATGTATTTTTAACAAGAATAAGAATAAATAAACGAAGGATGAAAAGAGATCCAATACCACGACCAAACATGGTGCAACTCCTTAGCCTGCGGAGTTGATGAAGCAATTGACACCGGCGATACACCCATGGTGCAAAGGGCCCACTAGGATTCCAGCCTTCTCTTGCCTTGGAAGAAAGATGAATTCTGCAGCAACGATCTTGAAGTTTATTAGGATTATAGATTTGATTTTGATCTATTGGGCCTTTTTAGAATTGGGGCAATTTATTGGATCTGGTTTTGGGGGAATTTATCTGTTTGTTTTGGTTAAAAAATGCCAGTACGTTGGAGAGGAATTTGTAGAAGGAGAGTGTGGAATTGATGGAGTTCCAGAAAAATGGGTTGATTAGCAAATCTTAGATGCCGAAAATAGTGGAATTGATGGAGTTCCAGAAAAAAAAGGGTTGATTGGCAAATCTTAGAAGCCGGAATCTGGTGGTGCTGAAAAATGGGTTGATTAGCAAATCTTAGATGCCGAAAAATGGAGAATGGGAGAGTGGAATTTAATGGAGTTCCAGAAGCAGTGTCGATTAACAAATCTTAGATGCCGGAATTTATAGAGTTCCAGAAAAGCTTAGATGCCGGAATCTGGTGGTGCTTCTTCACTTTGGGGGTTGATGTCGGAGTTGATACCGGAGTTGAAGATGGCGTGGGGGTGGGGCAGGGCATATTTTGTTTTTAGTTTAATTGTTAATAATATTTGAAAAACTATAAAATGCAAAGTTACCATTTTGCCATTATTAAAATTGGTCAAAATCAATTTGTTTGGTTAACTAACGGTCAAATGGATGATTTGGACCTCCTGCGCATATTTTTGAAAGGTTTGAGACCTCCGCTAACACAAATCAAAGATTTGGATAAAGTGAGCAAAAATCTGAAAGGTTTGGTACCTTTACTGCAATTATCCCTAAAATAAAATTCAGACTATTTATATAACGTTCCAATGTTTAAAATTGATTTTTATGTATTTGTTAATTTTTTATTATTAAAGCATTTTAAACAATAAAATAATACTATATCAAACAGCTCTAATTTCATTTTTAAAATAACTTTTAAATAGTTTAAAATATTGTATAGTTGTGCTGAAAGTATAAATTTGACTTTGAATTTATGTAAATATTGTTTTCAAAAACTATGTATTTTACCTGGTGTAGATGCCACGCTTACGATTTCAATCTTATAAATATAAAATAATTATTGTAAAATCAATGAAATTCATAAAAATTAAATGAAAGTCCCAAAAAATCCAAAATTTTTAGAAAGTTTTGGCATTACATATTCCACTTAAGGAAATTTCATCCTCGAAATTTAAAATGTACCAAATAACTAATGTATCTAGCCTTCATTTCTTCTTCTTGATCCTACGTTGCTTTTTCCGAAGTTTGATTTCTCCACAAAATATTGACCAATGAGATTTGCTTGTCTCGCAATTTAATTTCTTAAAGCAAAATTTGCATCTGTCTCTTTTCATACTAAACCCTTGTTAGCTAGAAAATAAAATTCAGATTTTAATTTAAGTCAAAGTCAACAACTAATTTTAACCATATATTTTATGGGATCCTCAACTTTTCAAACACATATTTCATCAGTTTTTATCAAAATCTATTAAGAATTTGATTTTAATACTTACCAAACAAGGACTAAATTGGTTTTTAAAATCTTGAGGATTATTTAGCAATGCTTGAGAACAACTGAAACGCAAGTATGAAAAGAAGTCATTAAATACATCGTGGGTTTGATCCATTGAAGCTGGGTGTTAAGAGTTTATGGACCATATCCCTTATTTTAATCTATCTCTATCCACGAAAGCCATATGATCATTTAATGTTCAAAAATTTAATTTTTATTAGTTGTGGTCATGGATGCCATAGTTACGAGAGGTTGAGGACCCCTGGTGAAATTTACCAAATTCTTTATGCATTATAGAAGATGGCTTGGTCTAGTTCAACATGACTTGCAATATAAGGTTATCAACAGCATTGATGGCCGGCTATGGATTTTAGTGACTCGTGTAGGATTATTGAGCACTTGGGTGGATGTTGAAATTGTGGTTGGAGTAAGGGTAAGGGTAGGGGTAGGGGTATGGTGTGGTGTGGTGTGGTGTGATATTGTGTACTCTTCGTATGTGTAATTGATTCTTGATTATTATTATTATTATTATTATTATTATTATTATTATTATTATTAATTTCGATAGTGATACAAAGAGAGAGGAAGAAAAGAAGGAATGAATGAATGATTGAGTCTCAAAGGAGAATAAAGAGGTGGGGTGGTTTTTTTCTTTTCGAAGAAGATAAAGTACTTTTCTTCCTTAAGACGTGTTTGATGGATATTATTGATGTAAGAATGTATTTTAAATAGTGACATGATATGAAATATTTGATTAAAAAGTAAGGAAAAGTTACCGATGTTACGAAAAATATTATTTTATTGAAAAATGTGTGGTTGACAATAAGTTTTAAAAGAATGTATTTTGAAAGAATGTGTACCAAACATGTATTTAATTATTTTTTAGAGATCATTCCTATAATTAATAAATTTGAAAAATAATCACAACTCGGTTTAAATCTACTAAAGCCTTTATTGGGATGTGTTTGGATGTAGGTATAGGGATTTTAAAAGTGTTTAATTTAACCTTCTCTTTTTAAATTGTTTTAAGCATGATTTTCTTGTATGACCTTTTCGCCCTTTAGTATTTAAGTTAAATGACAGGCAATTCAAAAAATTTGGTCAACTAGAGATCATCCGGACAAGAACTATCAAGATGTGCTTAGAGCTCACATTTTATTTATAGATTTGAAAATTAGGTGCTAAAATTAGAAGGTCTAAACGTGACTACACATTTTCGAAAGGTTTGGAACCTTTATTGCAAATTTCTCTTTTTTTTTTTTTGTTTATTTAAAGTTTAAGGATAGAATTGTCCATTTACGTGATACCAATGGAAAAAATGGAAGGAAATCATCAATACGAGACGATATGAGAGAATAAATGAAAGGTTGGGATGGGAAAGAGGATAAAAAAGAGTGGGGACAAAAATGCCACAAATCGAACTGGTTGGAGACCCAAAGATGAAATTTACCCAATTTAATATGCACACCATAAACCTTCATTTGACCTTTATTAAGAATCACAAAATGGTCTATTCACGTAATAATTAATATGATAAGCTCGTTTGGTCTCCATTAAAATTATAATACATTTTTCTCTCTTCCTTTTAATAATATATTTTTTAATAAAATAA
>CAIGRB010109813.1:0-12809 GCA_903798255.1 Fraxinus quadrangulata
GAGTTATATGGGACAAGCATTTTGAAAGGTTATTCAATTAATGACCTTATCACGTAAACTTTCCTATGTGCTTATTGAACTTTATGCAAATGTTAATTAAATTGAAACTAAAATCAAGTTTAGTGACATAAAGTTTGATGACTCAATTGAAATTAAATTATAGTTCAATCACCCAATTAAAACTAAGTTGAAGTTTATTAATCTAATTGAGACAATTTAAAACCAAATGACCTAATTGAAATTTGATGGATGTTGAGGGACCACATATGTAATATACCAACCTTACCTGAGTAACTTGTGTAACGTCATTGTTTGATTATTTCTACGAGCCATATCAATAATTCTATTAAGTCGTGTGATCCAATGTAAAACAATGGGATGTGCTATGTGTACATAATGGATTGGTGTCCATAATGTACATGTGACGGCTTTCTATTGGAGGGTTGCTTGACGCGGTGTCCATAATGTACAAATATCATTTTCCGTAACAGTAGTTTAAACTGTTTGAGCCCCGTATTCTAAATAATGAGTTTTATAATAGTGAATTTTTGGAGAATGTGTAAATAAAAAGTATGAGTATATTTTATGTTTAAATACAAAATTATTTTATTATAAGAATAGGTTGAAAATGAGTTTGAAAAAAATGAATTTTTAGATAACGAAAATCAAACGCGGCTTAAAAATTCAATGGCTACTTTAAAACAAAACAAAATGACGAAATCAGAACACCACCATTAATTCGGTCGCTTATTGTGTTTTTATTCTTTAATCAAAATTTCATTTAAATCACGAGTAATTAACTGATATAGCTTAGATGGAAAATATAATAGTAAATAAAAAAAATATTATCTTTTTTCTTGAAGCTTTTAAATGAAATAGCTTAGGGTAACGTGAGAGCATGTAAATAAACAAGTTCAAGCCTCACATAATCTAATTAGACAATTTTTACGTCACAGATGAAAATATGAATTTAGCTTCTGTTTGGTAGAGATTTTTTATAATAGATTTTTTTGAAAAAAATGATTATTTAATGGAAATATGATTAAAAAGTAAGAATAGCTTAAGGTAAGAGGAGATAATGCAAATAAACAAGTTCAAGCCTCACATAATCTAATTAGTCAATTTTTACCTCACATATATGATGATAACATGAATTGGTAGAGAATTTTTTTATAATAGATTTTCAGAAAAATGATTATTTAAAAAATATGCGGTTCAAAAGTAAGAAAAGTTATGAATTCATGTGTAAAGCTATTTTATCGAGAAAATATGTGATTGAAAATAAGTTAAAAAAAAAAAAGAGTTTCAAACAATGAAAGCCAAACACAGGCTTAGTCTACGCGGCGGTCATGTTAAAACTATAGTTATACATAAATATATCTTTTATTTATAACGACTTAAGTTTGGATATCATGATTCATCACTCTGAAGTTATTTTTTTTTAACGTCATGTCGAGTAGACTACAACTATAAATAAATTTCTCTCTGTTCTATCAGTTAGCGCTTAAAATGAACCCCGTAAATGTACTTTTTTGCCTGACATGCCCTAAAGAAATTCAGATATTCCTCCATGGACCTTTCTTGAATTAGAAATGGTTAGACATCAAACGTATGAATCATAATTCTTTATTCTTTAGGTCCGAAAGTTAATAAAAGACGGTCAAATATTTAGTCTTTATATGAATGGTCTGTATGCATTGTAAGAAACCAATCGAACATATGCAAAATTGGCATTAAGACAATACAATTATATACAGTTTCTTTTTGGCTGCACCATTTAAAAATTAGAGGCATACAATACAAGCATATTACTTTAAAAGAAAATGGTCATCTTATACGAAGTTTATCCATCTCGCCAAGAGTCGATATGTTTGGAATTTCCACAATGTTACACGTGCTTTGGATGGACAACATGTGCGTAACACGACATAGGGTTATCTAGAGGAGACACCTCGATGTTCAAATCAGTCGAGCAGTTTCACCTCATGCTACTTTAGACTTGTGTTGTCTATCTCTAAAGTTAAAGTCACAAACCACCATCGCTTGGAGATTCTTGCACGTTTTGATGTCAATAACAACAATTTGGTAAACACAAACCGGTTACTAACTCAATGTGTTCAGAATCCAGCACCAGAGAGGATTTAAGTAGAATAGACGAAGATTTTAATTATTTTTTTTAGTACTGTAAAGTACCAAAAAGAGGGGCTGTACACTTTGTCATATACCTTTGAATTTATGAAAGGTTAATAATAGAAGGTGGATTATCTAAACAGTATTTTTTTTCTAGCTACCTTTCTACATTTCTAGCAAAACAACTTTATGGGTTTCAATTAATCAGAACATTTGGAAAGAGAGAAATCACTAGAAACCCATGTGTAAACTCTTGAAAAACAAGCCCAGAAACATAGAATCTCTGCCCTTTAAGTAACCTTTGTTCCAAGCAATTCTATAACTTCCTCTCTTTTCCAATATACAACTCTAAATTCTCCTCATTCTTTCATCTGTGCAAATCCTCTTTTCTTTGCACGATAAACTGCGAAAATGGCTGTGACGCATGCTGATCTTGCTCCGAGTCGACGAAGGTGTGACATAGGCAGCAAAACCGGTGCATTTTTAATGGTTTTCTCTATACTATTAGGCCTCTTTTCCTTCATTCTCTGTCTCATATCTGAGGCCAGCCGTTCCCAGGTATTAATCAAACAGTATAAATATTAGACTATGTGAAGCCTAATCATGTTATACACATATCTCCCACGACCTCATATTGATGGTGAACAACTATAATATATGTGTGCTTTTCTTGTTTTCTAATTTCATTCTATTCTTAATTGTTTTCGAGAGAATGGATTAGGCCTTTAAACCATCTGATACTAATGCAGATGATATGGGAGGCATCGAGCAGTGAAGGGAAAGTTATAAAATCCGAGTGTACATATTCAAGTAGTGGCAAAATCCCTCTATTTTTTGCAACCGGCGCGTTTTTTGCTCTAGCAATGGCAATGGTGATACAGCATACGTATCTATTGCTCGCTTTGAGTAAATCGGATTCTCTGCTTGCAATTACTTGGGACCCTGATTCTGATGTTGCCAAGAGTCTCACATGGCAAGCCGGATTTTTCTTCGTTACAACTTGGTATGTTGAGTTCTTATTTTACACTAGAATTTACTCAAACGAAATACTTACATTTCCATCTCCCTGCACGCCTATGTAACAGTTTCTTCTATAAAAATAATGATATTATCTAATGAGTCTTTCTGATTCACATGTACTCCGTTGTCTTAATACGTCTGTGGCATGTTTGGTATGTTGGAATTGTCAATTTTAAACTGGACGAAAGAATAAGAACAAGTTAAAATTCCATCTCTTATGAAGTACAATATTGGTTACAAACTACCCGACATACTCGTATGGTTGAATGTTTCGACTATCCTTCTAACGTATCCCACAAATTTTAGAATTAAAACATCGGTTTCTTGACTTCATTGCAGGGTATGTTTTGCTGTTGGAGAAATTTTGTTATTAATCGGGCTAAGTGTTGAGTCTGGACATCTGAAAAATTGGCAAATGCCACGAGAGAGTTGCCTAATCATTCGCGAAGGTTTGTTCACAGCTGCTGGTGTGTTTGGTATATTAACTGTCTTTCTTGCTTCTGGTTTATACATCACAGCCCTGCGTGCACAATCACATACACAAGATCAAGCAAATACGCGTCGGGAAATTTTGGAGGCCTCGGTCCTGTACGCATCTCCGCCGAGGTCGCCTAGAAGAATCATCCGAGCAGTTTCTAATGAGAATCCTACTGCAAGGCAAGATCAGAATTTACATACATTGAACGACTACTTAACAGCCTTTGACAAACATTCAAATTTGGTTTAAAGAGGACATCGTATAGCTATAAAACAAAACAAAAATGTGTGATTTTTATGTGTAAATGAGGAATCCTTGTACACAATCGTGTGTCTTAAGTTTGATTGTCCAATTCAGCCAATCTTGTGTAGATTCTTTTTGTAAAGAAAAAGTACATTCCATCAGAACTTGCTTGTATATACTTTATTAGGGTATAGGGCAAATGGAGATATATTGTTTCTTTCTTTTCTTTTTTTCCAATAAAATAACAGTCATGAACAACTAGCGCCAATACATAGAGCTCATCACAAACCATCGAACATGAATTTAGATATCAGAGAAATTTGATTATTTCAAGTTCATCGCCGGAATTCAAGACCGGTTCATACTACCATCTGGGGTGACGGAGGAATCGTCCCATTTGAGCAATTTTTTTTCATGCTTTTCCTGAAGTTATGGAAAAAGCTGCAATCAAGAGGATTTTCCTAGTCCTCCCTTCCCGAAAGGAAAATGATGAAATCCTTCTTCCATTTCGCAAGGATCAGGAGATTTGATCTAGCCTTAAGAAGAATACTTGAATATTAGCAGCTCATCAATTCAAACACCATGTCATTGTACCACGCAAGTATAAGCATAACAAAATTATTGTCATGTCGCCACTTACAATAATATTTAATAAAATACATACATACACTTTCAAGATAGTACGTGTTGTGCATCATTATTTCATGATAACAAGTCAGGCAATAGAATAACAATGAAATTACTCCCATTTAGTTGCACGTTTCTCCTCATTGGTGCAAATCTGTATTAATCTTGACAGAATTTCAACTAAAGAAACTGCTTTAGTTAATAATTCTTCAACTTGAAATTCTTTGAACTAAAACTATTATCTGAATATATATTTATAGTCAATTAGCTGCACCCACCCACGTTCTTTTATTGCATTAAATTTCCTTGTATGTATCCATTTATGTGATTCAACCACAATCCATTCTCCACCGAAAACCCCTAGAAATTGAACAATCTGATATCCATTTGTTCTTTGAAAGCTCAGCGGTAGACTGGTCGACTGTTAAAGGCTCTGCTGTATTTGAAAATCACCGTCCATATCTTGCTATAATTCTGGTTCCATAGCCCAATGAGAAACCAACTTTCCTTCAGCGATGAAGATCAAAACGAGTTAGAAAAAACGACCTTTTGCTGGTGGAGAACACAGGAAGAGTTCGACGAAAATGGGCATTTCAAAATTGACATCACTGATTTCTCAAATCTCACTCCAAGAATCAAAGTTCTAAGAGAAATGGAGAGGTTGGCTTTTGTTGCTGTTGAAGGACTTGAAGATCTCCGGCATAAGCTGATAAGTTATCGATCAGGCGACTTCTGGTTTCCGGTCGGAGGAATCAAGAAAGAAGATACGGAAATACCGGGTGCGGTCACAATTCTTCTTGCAGGGATTTCTGGTTCTGGAAAAAGTTCTTTTGTCAACTTGATGTACAGTGTTCTTGGTCGATCTGGACTCATCCCTTTTGCTCAAACCTCAGGTAAAAAAATTCCATAATATATTTACTATAAGGAAATGCTAGATTTACATCTAGTTTGGTGTGCATCTAGTTTGACAGTCTCCTCACATTGGGTAGGGTTTGCGATTTTTAAAATTACGGGTCCCACTCCCATGTGAGGGAGCTGTCAAACTGAGTGTACACCTCAACCTTCTTCTTTACTATAACGACTCTAATTGCATTCCACCTAATTGATCTTAAGTCGTTAAGTCTCTTTACAAGTCGGTTTTACAATAGTCATAACAATTAGTCCTAGAGCAGGCTAAGCCACATTTAGGGCTTGTTTGAGTCCCTTTTTTTTTTTAAAAAAATAATGTATTTTGCAATAGTGTTATAACCAAGAATGTATGGTTAGAAAATAAAAAAAGTTTCAGGTTTACGTACAATATTATTTTGTTACAAAATATGTGGTTAAAATGATGTCAAATAACTGTTCAAGAATTCATTTTGATAGAAAAAAATGGGGCTCAAACAAGGCCTTAATAGAAGGTTGGATCGAGAAGTCACTTAGTTGACAATATGGACCCAATAAATATCGAAATCGAGGTTATTTGTAACAACTTTAATGTCATCTCCAGAATTTAAATTGGCGAGTGGCTTTTGAGTTATGAGCTTATATCTAAGCATCCTCTCCCCTAATTTAGGATGACTTTTACCCTATATAGTTATAATAATTGTGTTTGTGTTCGCGTATTATATTATAACTATCTAATTATAATTTCTTTATATTGCTTTTAATTAGGTGAATCTTCAAATTATACGACAATGTTTCTAGAGGAACACAATGTTCTGAGATCACCAAGAAGTGGGTTTTGTGTGTATGATACGAGGGGTTTAGATCAAAACCAAATGAACGATGGCTTAGAGGAGGTTTCAACATGGATGTCGACCGGAGTTCGCCATAACCAGCCTTGTTACAGACCTGGGGATGAAAGTGGAGGATCACTGGGGCAGTCCAATTCAAGATATGTTAAGAGAGAGGTCAATTTTGTAATGGTTGTGGCTGATTTATCAAAGATTCACAAGGCATTTAAATGTGGTGACTTGAAGCCAGTGCAGGGACTAAGAGACCTCTTCCATTTGCCATCTATTAAAAAATGCAGTAAGTTCTATAAGTAGTAATGCTACACATGCCTTCTTATCAGCAAGATTTAATAATTATTAAGACCCTGACATAATAATACAATGCTTCTTCATATTGATGGCAGATGAGAATCCAATATTGATTCTAACACATGGAGATATGCTAAATGCCGATGACAGAATCAATGGCCGGCTGAAGATATGCGAATATCTAGGGATACCAGAGACGACCGGTACATACGACATACCTTGTTTGACGGAACAAGGACTTCTTCCCGAGGAATCGGATCCATTGACTGCATTTGCATTGACTGAAGCCATTTACAGAGCATTGCTGCAATCTGATAGAACATACCTCCCCAAGAAGAAATTCAAGGACTGGATAGTTTTCTTCTTTTCATGGATCATGTGGTGCATTGCTTCCTTCTTTGCTCTCCTTGCACATTTCTTCTCAAAATTTGGTCATCACAAGAATCTCAAATTATGAAGGATTTCATGGCTAGATCTTAGGTACATTTGGGTGTCTATATTCGATTGTGTTATTTATAGGGTCAAATACACACACGGTCGATAGACTCCTGACAAAGTTTCGTGTAGGAACTAAACTTTATTTCGTTTTAAGTTGCTCATTGAAATTATTCTTTATATGATTTGGTTACTTCTATCGCATTCTTTAGTTTCAATAATAAATTATGATATGGTCGTCTAGTTATTTGCCAACTAGATTGGTACATTAGCTTTTCTGTGAATCAAAACTAAAGAACATGAATGGAAACATCAAAATGTAACAAATGTTTAAGTTCAATGACTAGTTTGCAAAAAATTGAAGATCAACAATCAACATGAAATTTCTCTAAAAATTCAGAGAACAATAGTGCTTTTAACCCCGTCACTTACACGATAGGGTTTTAAGTACAATCATTCGACCTTAGAATTACTTGATTTAATACTTGAAAAGGGGTTGTTGTGGAAGGAAATGTTTCTCCTTTTCTTTTGAATTAACTAGCAAAATTATTTTATTGAAAAAATGTGTATTTGAAAATGAGTCTGAAAAAAAAATAAGATTTAAATTTTTTTTACCGAATTGGGTACCTTTCCTTTTATCTCGATGTTATTAAGTCTTTTTCCTTTCTCTTGATCGCATATCTTGGTTGATAATTGCTCGGGAATTCATTGATAATGACTTTGCCAGGTTCTAGGGATGAGCTTAATTATATGAATTATTACTTGGTGTAGGTCCTGTTTGGTCGCATATCTTCAGTCAATTTGGATGTGGTTGGCACATAAGAGAAGAGAATTTGCATTATTTTCCTTTTTATAAAGTACAAAGAGAATTATTATGTATAGCTATTAAAGGAAACAAAAAAAATTATAAACGCAACCAAACCATTATAAAAATAATAATTGAAAATCAATAAAAACACCACGCAAATAATTGTGATTGAAAATTAAATCGTTAGAGCAAAATAATAGGAGCCCTACTTTGTCCAAAGTCGTCTAAATTTTCTTATTTATTTCAGTATTTTTATTTAATGTGTATTTACTTTATAACTTGTATATGTCAATTTTGTACAAGTTGATCCGGAAATAACCCCCAAATGGACACCGAGTATTGGCTTTCTCCGTTAGAATCGAGAGTGTCAAAGAAGATAAAATCGTTCCTCATCTTCGAGACTAGCTTCTCAAGATTCTAAATCGTTTCAAAAGGTAAAATCATTCATAAGTATGACGAGTAATAAAGGCAGTTCATGTGAAACCTCAATAGATCAAATTTAAACAGGCGACAACTACTTGATGTGGATTCTGTAACGAAATGAGAATTTACGATAGGCTTTTATACAAAACCCAAGCACGTATGATGAAAATATTTAGCAACTAGAACGTACTATGACCCATTAGTACGTGTATATGTGCGAGATATTTTGTAGAAAAACTAAAAAAAAAAAAAAAGGCTAAATTTTGGTATATGAATTTGATAATACAAGTTTGAATCGTGAGTTGTAACTTCAAGGCAGTGGTCCTTCCCGTGTCATTTGGTTTGGGTAACGGCAAATTTGTCTCATGACCCGTTACTTTCATTGGCTGTCACCATAATATCTAAACTAATATTTTTGTCCCATTGCACCTAAATCTTTCCTTGTGTAAAAAATTTTCTTTTTATGTCGCATAACTTGTCATTAATTCAAACAAATTCAATAGTAAATAAGAGTGGCATCATTTAATTTTCTCTTAAAATCATATATGCGAAAAGACGATTTAATTTTTCTTTAATATAACAAACATCAATGACTTATTATTTTAAAATAATTTGTGCTTAATGAAAATATGAGACTATTAAATTGAATATTAACTTTATTTACAAAACGAAATCAATATTTAAATGCGATAATATTGAGTCCGTATCACCATAAGTCATCATCTCAATCTTGCCTTCATCATCTAAAAATGAGGACGGATGACGTGAAATAAGCTAACGCTCAGTAAACAAATATCATGCATAGATATATGTATGTATGTATGTACGTGTGTGCGTTGTTAAAATTCATTGTTCACTTTGATTTAAATTAAAATCTGAATTTCAATATTTACCAAACAGGAGCATAGTTTTGGTTTCGATTCATCGTGATGTAGATAAGAAAATGAAATATTTGTCTTTCGTAGGTCATTCGAATAAATGCAATATTTCATGAAAAGGGATCACTTTGTTTTTCCTCTTCTATGGATTCAATAACAACAATTGTGAATAATGTGATGATTAGACCAATGAAAAGCAATTCTAGTTGACTATGCCTTATCTTCTCATATAAATTACATGCAAAAAAATTGCCCCATTAGTCTTTAATTTATTATCCAAGTAGTAAACTGGTCCTCTGCCTGTACAGATGAGCAAGTCTATATTGTTGCATAATCAATCCTGACTAAAGAAAATTGTCCAAATGTTCATTGCCCCTGTTTGATTTAACTAAAAAGATAATAAAATTTAATTTAAAATCAACAATTAATTTTAATCACATATTTTATAAAATCCACAACTTTTCAACAACGTATTATCATTTTTTTAATTAAAATCTATTTCTAAATTTGATTTTTAATGAAACTAATCAGTGACTGAATAGTAAAGTGAACATCGTAGAAACATATCTCAATGGACAACAATCCAAGTCAAAAGGTAATTTTTTAGATTTATAAAGTTGAATATGGAGGTCACGTGAAAATTAATCAAATTATATGGATAGTTTTTGCCGTTCGTAGACTGATTGTGAGGTTATAATGAAAGGTTGGGATTGAATTTCCTTTTTAAAAGTTGGATAGTGACTTGTTTTTGGAACAATAGGTTCGGACTAATAGTGCAATTTCACATGTATATTGTTCTTTTGCATAAATGTGTTTTGTCTTTAACTTTTCAATGATTTCTTTCCTCCAATATAAGTCATACATAACGTGGTTAGTACAAGGATATTCATCTATTTGGTGTGGTTTTGGAGTGGGCTACTTGGTTAATGGGATGCCACTCGTTAATCATTTGTTACAATCCATGGAAAATAACTTTTATCTTTTTCTTTGGTTGACAAATCAAAAACCAAATACACTTATTTCTCATCCATATATAAGCATAGTTTGATTATTATCACTTTTAGGTTTGAAAAAATTAGTATACACAATCTATGAAGAGGCACTTCGATATTAATTACGGAAAAGTTTAAATGAAAAAATGACAATCAATAAAATCATCGATGACACCTATAGGAAATGTATATTTATCGATGATTCGGATAAACTTACGACAATAATATAATCAATGATCATCAAATTACATCTTTCAACATCATCAAAGAAAATGCATTTTATGCTTTCTTCAAATTTTTTTTTTCTCATGTTACATGGATGACATACATTTTTTTATTTTTATTTTACTCTATGAATAGAGGATCTATCCTTCGAGCATACTATGCTCTCCAATGTGTCCAAGATAGTATATGAAGTTTATTTCAGCTCATCCTTTTCCATCTCTATTGGTAATAGGGATGGATGGTTCGATAAGACTCAAATATCCTACTTTGATTAGTATTAAGTTATGGCTGACAAAATACCACGTATCCTAAGTTCGAGGTTGATAGAGTCCTACAAACATGACTTGACATAATTAATCAATGATTTAAAAACTATATATATCAAAAAAAAAAAAAATTCGAATCTTATAGTTTAGGTTTAAGTATAACAAGAATATTTTCTACGACTATTATTTTCAAATCGACCTATTTACTATCTATTATTCGATTGACTAATCTTTTGTATTGAAATGGATGACCAAAAAAATTCAAATTGCCCATTATTCTAACAATTAGTAACCAAAATTCCACACTTTTCGTAAATGAGAGAGAGATCCACCAGGGCGAAAATACTAAAATGATTGATATTAATGCAATTTGATCTATCATCAGAGAGCAATCCCGACCCGATGGATAATTCGTTTTTCCGATATATGAAATAGGGGATTTCACTAATTCATTATTTCGGGATAAAAATTTAGAACCAACACAAACGAATCTTGGGATGAAAGTTTATTTTTTGGACAAAAAATAAATTCTTTTTTTCTTCATTCTTTGCATTGGGTTGCTTTATTCAATAAAAGTTTGATTACATTTGTTTATGTTATTTATATCAGCAACCAATTCATGAATGAGTGCTATTAGAGTAGTTGATATGGCCCTAAACCTTTCTTATAACATTTCTTCATTCATCACAATTTTTCTATGCTCACTTTTAACAAAAATATTTGTCCACCTACTTGACGATGCAGTGTTGGTAGCAGATAATTGGGTGCAACAAGTGATTATTTTTTAAATAGTTCAATGATAAGAATGTCATATGGGCTGTCCGAGCTTGCTTTCTGAAGTAAAAAAATTGATTTCATAACCGTTGTGTGTATAATCAAGTTGTCTTTTTTGACCAACCATTTTAGAGGTGGGGTTTACCATGGCAAAGTAACGGTCAATATTTCAATTGTAAGCCGATGAAGAATCAGCATCAGACACGTCCATACTCCATAATATTATATCAAGGATGTGAACAAAATTTTCTGGCAACGAAGCATTATTGCTATACTTGTGTCTCCAGGATACTCACCTATCTTCTGCGATGTTTCACACCAAACTAATAGAAAATACATTCTTTATAAATCATCAATATACATTGTGATTGGTGATGCAGGCAATTACCGATAACTTCAATCCCAAACTACAGAAAATGTACATTTTTTTATGAGTCATCAAACCTGCAATACCGTTAGTGATGCACGCAATCGCCGATAGCTTACGTAGCTACACAAACTTTTTATTTTTTATTTTTTTTTTCAAACATTTGCGGTAACTTAAAATACTTTTTTATATTCTATATAAATTTTTTATTGTTCTTTTTTACATGACAAAATTTTTCTTCATTAATATTTAATTTTATAGGAAGATTATGTTAGAAGGAAGTTTTCTAAAATTTGGTGGTCTTATCTCATTTGTCCAAATTGTAAACAATATATCGCACTTTACGATTGAAATGTCTATTACAAGTATTGTTAGTTACAGTGGTTTAGGCCTGTAGTTTTTGCGTATTTGTTTATATGGACATGTCATAGGATGTGTCGTCGCACACAATGGTGCACAAACAGACCTTAGAAGTGTTAGAAAAAACAATATCACGATTCAAAAAGAAAAGAAAAGGAAAGGGGGAAAAAAAACAAGAAGAAAGGAGATTATTCAAATGGTGCAAAATGGGCATAAACTTGTGATATTCCATTTAAAAAAAAAAAAAAACTAAATTCACACCACATTTTAATTACACTTAAAATTCTCAATCTTTGCTTATTGTAACATTTATGTCCCTAACTTATTTAGCCAAGTTCTTATCTTATTTTCCATTAATTAATGTGTCTAGTTCTTAATGAAGATTTATACCAAAATATATTTATTTGCATACTTTAGAATGAGGAAAAAAAAATACTATCGACAATTTTGCATTTATTATTATTTTTGAAATATGATGAAATATAAAACGTTTTAGTCCTCCAAATAGATTTTTTGGACAAAATCATTATTAGAAACGATAAAAGCATATCCAATCGTTGTGTAAAATATATTTAAAATGTGATTTAGATATCTAAAGTGGCCGAAAATCTCTCCAATGGAGACATGCAAAATGAAATCCAAACCTGTATTTTTCGGCAAAAAATATAAAAAATGACGTAAATCTACGTCTTTCTTTACATTCAAGTGAGTCAGAAAGTGAATTCAGATATTTTCATTTGTGTATATATATATATATAT
>CAIGRB010109832.1:4767-19817 GCA_903798255.1 Fraxinus quadrangulata
AAATATCATTGACAAGTTCTTATTCTTATGACACGACAATCATCCGTTGATATCCCGACTCACCATTATGTCATCTCTACCACCTTCTCCGATTAAATATCGTCGGAGTCAGTACACATGTCGCGAGTCCGGTATCGACATCTGTTAGGTTCATTTTTTGAGGTCAACAACTAGTTTGATTAACAATCCAAATGCCAGATACTTGATGATACTAACATTGTTCTTGAAATAAATAGAATTTTTTAATTAATTATAACTTAAACTTATAAACATTCGGTTCTTTACCAATCTAGACACTATTCATCCAATAAAGAATTCTAAAAGAAAAAAGAAAAAAAATTCTAGATATTAGTAATGGGTTAAGCCCAATCAAGAGACTGCTATTGGACTCCTGACATAATGCTTGCCATCTGACCATAATAATTCCCCAAACACGTATTCACCATCATTTCCAGATTTCTTGGATTTTATCATCAGCTTGAAGTTCTTTTCTTCACCAATCTTATCAAACTTCAAGATATTGGGTTCCACTGACACTGAAAATCCTGCCGGTTGACGGACACGGACTGCATAAATGCCCGGTGTGCCAACATTTTTCAGTTTTCTGTGCACCGTGACTGATCCAGAGAGATTTGGTACTGTTATAGAAGGGTAGTTGAAGTTCAGTATACTATACTTCTCTGGACAATCATAAGGCTTATTTGATCCTGTGAAACTGCCAAGCTGTGTCTGGTTGTAACCAATGCCACAAAGGAAGTTTAAGTAATCGTTCACGCTCAAGTCGTAGACTAATCCCGGATTCATGGCACGGTTTGGTCGAATATGTCCAGAACCATATGCGAATGGTGTTGCTTTTTCTTCACCTGCGTCGGTCATTGGATTCTCCGTGTTGTCTCTTGTTCTTGCTGACCACGAAATGTGTTAAGAATGAGGTAATAGCTTATCATGGCGATGATCACAATGGGAATTAAAAGTTTTTACCGGTTGTCATAATGGCAGATTTGATTGCTGCTGGACTCCATTTGGGGTATAGGGTCTTTAGTAATCCCACTACGCCAGAAACATGAGGGCAGGACATAGAGGTCCCGGATTCTGTAATAAATGGAGTCGTACGGGTATCAAACAGATTCTCTGTAGGGCTTGTTCCTTCAGAGAAGGCAGCGATGATATTTACTCCAGGAGCAGTAATATCAGGCTGGAGACAAAATGGGCTTCAGTTTAGTAACAAAACTCGACAATACAAAAGATAAGATTTTGTTCCATTCTATGAAATAAGACGATGAATAAAAAGCCAAGTTACATGACCTTGAGAATTTCGGGATTAACAGTATTTGGTCCCCTGGAAGAGAAAGAAGCCATAAACGGAGAAGGCTTAATGTTCACTGCTGCCTTAGGAGGTGTAAGCAATCCTAATGGATTCCTGCAAATATCAATATGATGATAAGTGTATGATCACAGGGAAGCAGGGGTCATCTCTCAGAAATACTTTTGTAACTTGTTTGGTAGAAAAGATTAGACACAAGGTAGAGAGAGCGATCTTACTTGCTTTTGTTGACGTAGGAATAGAGAGCAACACCATCTGTATAATTTATTTGAGTGGCTGGAAGTACGTGAGGATCTGCGATGAGTTCATTGCCAGTTGTCTCGTCATTGCAGAGAATCATGCCGGCAGCACCAGCTAGTTTAGCCTGCTCACCCTTATCCAGTCTTGCATTTTCCCCCCTAAGACATACCAAAATCTTACCCTTAACCTTCCTGGAGTCTAGTGTTCCTGCCTTGCAGAGTATCCTGGATTAAATTATCAAATAATGCAGCACCAATTATTTTCAAGAACAAAATAAGTGCCAAAATCATGGATTTTAAATAATAATGTTCTTACGCGTCCTCAGCCATTGCATGGGCAGCTTTAGCATCTGCGGCACTAATAAGTGGATAAAATGTATCTTTTGGCAATGGTTTAGAAAGGCTCGTCCCCTGATAGTCAGCAGAGTCAAAAAGATAAGCTTGTGGAGAGCCAAAACAAACAAACTTTTGAACCGAAAAATGCTACCTTTAGGTACTGTCCATTTTGCAGTTTAACATATGCTTGAAATTCCCGATCAACGGTGCTTGCTCCTACTGTCAAAAGCCATGGCGCGGTATTTGAAACGGATCCAGGGGTTGGTCCTGAATTTCCAGCAGAAGCTACCACTACTACACCGTTCCTAATAGCATGGAACGATCCAATTGCTATGCCATCATCAAAGTAATCAGAAGGATCACCACCCAGAGACACTGAAATCACATCAACACCATCATCTATTGCGGTATCAAATGCTTTCATGATATCAGAATCAAAGCATTCTGAGCCGTTGATTGGAGGAAAGCACACTCTGTATGTAGCTACTCGGGCTTTTGGTGAACCTCCCTTGGCCGTTCCATTTCCCACACCGAATACACTTGCTCCGGGGACAAAATTTCCACCTGCAGTGGATAGAGTGTGGGAGCCATGACCATCATAGTCTCGTGCTGTACTTGCTTGAGAAGTAATATTGCCGCCGTAGGCGGCATAACCTTTATTGAAGTACCTAGCTCCAATTAGTTTCCTGCCATTTTTTTCAGACAATAAATAAATTCGGTACTTTCTCTTATATTTCAATATTCTTGTAGAACATTTCCAAGTTGAGCAAATCATCTGAATACTGATATAACCAGCAAACAAGCACTTAATTGATGTAAGAAAATATTGAAAAGCACACAATATCACTAACTCGGCAGAAGTGAGTCGAGACCCACCAATAAGCGCGAGCAAACAAGAAAGAGAAAAATATAAATTAAAAAACTATAAAGATTAAGAAAAAGCTAGTAATGTCAGTCGTCTTTTTTAAAATCTCTAAAACATTTTGTCTGCTCTATTTGATAAAATCAAAGGCATCCAAAAAGTACATTATCTTCTTTTCTAAGGGTTTTCTCTGAGTTCGCTTTCCATAGATATTGACTTGTTGAACGGTGTCATAAGGAGATTATGATAAAATATTCTATTGCATTACCATAAATAAAACTCCACTTCTTTCGATAACAAGTCGTTATCCTGCAAATTTATGCATAATCTATACAACTGATTTGGAATTTTATTAGAATCTTACAGTGTTAAAGTGAGAAAAAGCTGGTCCAAGAATGTAATGAAAAGAACAAAAGGCATAATCAATGAGAATAGATTCACATGACATTTTCTGCATGCAATTTCATGAAAGAAAAACTAGTTGTGCAGAATCAAATTCCTCAATAAATTTAGTATTAGTATTATCAGAAAGGAGAAAAGGAGGATACCTATTGCAAGTGAATCCATCATCGTGCTGACAGATTCCTTTCCACTTTGATGGAATGGGGCCTAACTCATTGTCAATAAAGCTCTTTGATTCAGGCCAAACACCTATCAAAGCCACCAGAAATTATCGATTTCATTATCAACTTTATATCCAAAAAATAATGCAGGATTTCAAAAACTGATTTTCGCATAAGTAAAAGCTTCATTAATCAAACCAGTATCAAAATTCGCAATGATGGTGTCTTCTCCGAATCTGGCTTTCTTCCACAAGGAAGAGGGATGAATCACACCATTCCTTTCCAGCATAAGAAAATCCCATGAATGGGTTGTGTGCAGATTTCTCCCTTGATTGGGGAAAATTGATACTACATCTGGATGGTCTACAATGACAGAAAAGTAGTGCTTTTTAATTATTGGTATGCTGTACTAATACGATTTCGTCATTATTTTTCTTCTTTAGTACTATCCCGTGCCAAAATCCAATAACTGAAAATACATAAAGAACACAGGCGTGTCATCATACTTGCAATCTCTGCTGCCTCCTCCTCTTCTAGCATTGCAGCAAAACCATTGATATGTTTGTTATACGAGTAAAATATCGCATCCTCCACCTTCTCTTTACTGCAAGAAATCAGTAACATATTCAGGATCTTATGAAATTACAGATTAAAAGTTAAAATAAGCAGATTTTGGAGCAAAAAAAATCCATACCTTCCTAAGACTGTACCAAGTAATTCATGGTGAGAGTCTGCAACCTTATTGAGTTGATCGGAAGTTACTTCTGTGCCATGTGAATGTCCTCCCAAGTACACAATATAAGACTGCAAAAGAAATAAGCCATAATTAACTTATAAGTGATTGCATGATGGAAAAATTCTCATTAAACAAAAAAAGTACAATGTAAACCTTTTTGATGGCTAAAGCTGGTTCTTGAAACACAGCAAAAAGAATGAACAGAACAAGAAAATTTGAAAACTTGACAAAAAACATTCTGCTTTTTCACTGTAAAAAGCCTGTGGTAATATTACTGTGCTTAAAAGTAAAGCACTGTATTATTCTGTATACAGAGAAGAACCGTTTATCCGTATCAGAATTTCCTTTTTATAAGTAAAAGAAAAGAAGGAGAAGAGAATAACTCAAACTTAAACTAAAGAGTCCTTAGCTAATTATAATTCATTTGTTAATAATTTTTTTCAATGCAATACTATCCTTTTCTGATCTCTCTAACTTATAGTCCGATCTTCTTGGATTACGGCTTGTTTAAATTAAGTATTTGTGGCAAACAAGGATTCTTTTCTATGTTGAGAATCAATCCCATATTTTTTTCAATATATTTATCATAATAAAATTAGACGACCTTAGATTCAATTTTTAAGGCGCAATTTCATGCAAATTATGCATGTTTTCGTCAGTAATACTAAAAAAGAATCTGATGATATTAGAGTTTAAAAACTAGTTATTTACTTATAAGTAGATATGATAAGTGAATTTTATTAATCTGCCAAACATGCCCAAATAATTGAAGAAACTGATGAAATTGTAGGAAGAATGAGCATAAACCAGAGATTACTTACTTGAGTTATTTCAAGAAAATAAAGCAGAATACGCTCTTTAATTTTTATGACTAGAATAAGTGCTTATTTGTGGGCTGTTTCAGAGCAATATTCATCGCAATATACATTGTTTCTGCCAATATACCAAGTACAATATCTATCAGCAATAAATACAATGAACAATAAACTCACACAATTAGAACTTTATTTCTTTGAATTTAATTATAATTTTCCATCACAAAATTCATCACCAATTGTGGATTTTTAATTTCGAATTACATTTATCTTTTACCTAATGATGGATTTTTTTAGCAATTTTGGCAGTATATGGCGGTCTTGTAAGAAATACTAGCAATAGATCTTGTCTGTCACAAATTTCATATATAAAAAATTTCATCACTAACCCATCTTAATAATCCATTAGACACTTAGAGCATGTTTGAGAAGTGTTTATTAAAAAATAAATTATATATAAACAGAAGTGAATAATGAATAAGTGAATAGTATTTGTGGTTCATCAAAATGTATGGATAAAAATGTTTGAATGTCTGTAAGCAGTTTATAAATACGACCCAAACATAGGTTTGATTGAATCCTCATAATTTATGCCGGGTTCCATAGAATCAACCGTGCAATCATAGAATTAAAAAACATTGGTATTAAAGAATCATTAGCAAAAATTTAAGTACAATCGCCATGATTCAGAAGGAGGGCGTAGAACAAAGCTTTCCTTTATCAGAATTGTATTAAAAACACACTTGATTTTCAAACTTTGCCTCTAATTACTACTAAGTAATCTTCAATGCATAGGTCAATAATATTTATATCGTGTCATCCATTCATCACTGAGATGAATTCCGTCTCTTTACTTTAACAAAAATATTCACGTTACTGACAAAACTCCAATATGGCTTTCCTTCCCTATCAAATCTCCCCATAACAAGAAAAGGCTACTGCATATACCCATTAGGACTTGCTGGGAGTTTTGGGGTACCCGTTATGATTTTTTTTTTTTAAGTATCAATTTTAGATGTGTAAATTTGGATGATTTTGGTAGCAATTTATAAAACAATTCAGCCCATCTTTAGAGAGTTTGTTATCTCCGAAAGTTTTTAAAATAATCAAATTAAATATAGCTCATTAGTGAGTTTTATTTATAAGTTTAATTTTACTTTTAAATAATTTTTTATACTTAAATAAATTGTTATTTATAAATATTTTTATAATTTATAAGTGACTATTGTCTTATTAGTATAATAAACAAGTGAATTTTTATCTTATAAGTAATTATTATTCATATGTAAATTTTTAATTTATAAGTAAATGTTTTGCTGATAAATAATTTTATATTTATTGTATTTTTATTCATAATTTAATTTTGAATAAAATAAATGGATTGAAAATAATTATTTTATAGATGATAAAATTGAAAGAGAATTTGAGAAATAACAAAAATTCACTAATTGTATGGATTGATAAATACGATTAAAATTATAGTGACTTTTAAATCAACCAAAATCAATGTCCAAAAAAATTTACAAGCACGGATTTTTTGAACCGAACAACATATATTTTATTAAAGAATGTGAAGTGACTATCAATATCTTCCTGTTAGATGGTGCGTGGCTAATCCGACTAGGGACCTTTCTGGCGTTGCCACTCACTTCAAACTTGGTTGTAGTTTTGCTGATTGCACGACACTCAACTATGGAGAATCTTGCAGTGGTCTTGGGGGGAAGGGAAATATTTCTTATGCATTCAACAGCTACTATCCATTAAAAAAACAGAATCCTTAGTCTTGTGAATTTGATTGCAGGTTTATTGTTGGGGTTACAGACGGTATTTTGTCGGTTTTCAGGTGAAATAGTGGAAAGATTATATCACCACTGATTATGTCTTGGGGGATTTGCTCGTTTCTCGTGTAATTGGAGGTTTCTAAGCGAAAATTTCAGGTTTCCCTCTTCTGAAACTGGAAAACATCAGAAAAGGAGAAGATATACTGCACAGATAATAGCATTTTATAATAATTAGTTGTTATTTTCGATCAGCAATGGAGTCTTTTCTTATGGTTAATTATTGTGAATTGTGAAAGCGAATGAAACTTGCAAGAATTTGCTTTAATACGTCTCTTTTCTTATGGTTAATTATGGATACTTCCATTAAATTCTTCAACGACTGCTAGGGGTGTCAAAATAGTGGAGCCCGGCCGGCGGTAGCTCGACCAGGGATGGCCTCGGCAAACGGGCAGAGTTTTTATTCAATACATTCCAGAAGATGTAAAAATACAAACATTGGAAGATTTCATGTTCACAAACAATTCCACCATATCAATGCTTACAGCAATGGCTTAAACTTTGAAACATCACTCATAAAGCCTTATCCTGGTNTTTATAGATGATAAAATTGAAAGAGAATTTGAGAAATAACAAAAATTCACTAATTGTATGGATTGATAAATACGATTAAAATTATAGTGACTTTTAAATCAACCAAAATCAATGTCCAAAAAAATTTACAAGCACGGATTTTTTGAACCGAACAACATATATTTTATTAAAGAATGTGAAGTGACTATCAATATCTTCCTGTTAGATGGTGCGTGGCTAATCCGACTAGGGACCTTTCTGGCGTTGCCACTCACTTCAAACTTGGTTGTAGTTTTGCTGATTGCACGACACTCAACTATGGAGAATCTTGCAGTGGTCTTGGGGGGAAGGGAAATATTTCTTATGCATTCAACAGCTACTATCCATTAAAAAAACAGAATCCTTAGTCTTGTGAATTTGATTGCAGGTTTATTGTTGGGGTTACAGACGGTATTTTGTCGGTTTTCAGGTGAAATAGTGGAAAGATTATATCACCACTGATTATGTCTTGGGGGATTTGCTCGTTTCTCGTGTAATTGGAGGTTTCTAAGCGAAAATTTCAGGTTTCCCTCTTCTGAAACTGGAAAACATCAGAAAAGGAGAAGATATACTGCACAGATAATAGCATTTTATAATAATTAGTTGTTATTTTCGATCAGCAATGGAGTCTTTTCTTATGGTTAATTATTGTGAATTGTGAAAGCGAATGAAACTTGCAAGAATTTGCTTTAATACGTCTCTTTTCTTATGGTTAATTATGGATACTTCCATTAAATTCTTCAACGACTGCTAGGGGTGTCAAAATAGTGGAGCCCGGCCGGCGGTAGCTCGACCAGGGATGGCCTCGGCAAACGGGCAGAGTTTTTATTCAATACATTCCAGAAGATGTAAAAATACAAACATTGGAAGATTTCATGTTCACAAACAATTCCACCATATCAATGCTTACAGCAATGGCTTAAACTTTGAAACATCACTCATAAAGCCTTATCCTGGTGCTTATCAGCATACGACAGATCGGGCACAGGGGCAAGTCTCTACCACAGTCATAGCACGTCTGCAAAGATCAGCACGAAGTTTAAGAACTAGACGAAGCAAGAATATGAGACTTCAGATCCCGCGTTCTCATTTCTGCTTACCTGATGTCCACATCCAAATGCAAGATCTCGCTTGTGCCAGTAACAAATTGGGCAGTTCTGTGAAGCATTGATGAATCATCAAGAAATCATGAAAACAAACTCATCTGAGTACTAAATTACAGGCGATGAAACAAAACTACATGAGTAGAGGCGTACCCTATTAGATGAACTTTCTGTTGGAGTGGGAGAAGGTGGACAGGAAGCTGTATAATATTGTTCAAAGCTGCTCGACCGGAAATAATTTGCAGGGGGATTTGATGACCTGAAGTTCCCTGATGGAGGTGGTAAAGGAACTTTTGCAGGTATTCCTCTCCGGTTGCTGCAAAAAGGAATTGCAGTTAACATTTTAAGATTCTTGGTTTTTCTTTCTCCATTAGGCAAGGAACTAAAATAGAAGTATACACACCCAAGAAGTTGGAGCTCCAATGTTGCTCTGTATTGTAAGGGAATTTCCATTAATGAAGCCAAAGCAAACTCTGCTTCCTTCTGGGATAAAGGGACTTTTCTAACCATGATTTCTGTAAAGTTAACGAACTGTGTTCCACAGAATGATGAAATGGTGATTTCCTTGTTTCTAGATAGCAAAAAAGCAAACGAAACAAGCAAAAACACAGATTTATATTGGTTTACTTTCAATATGAGAGTTACGACTACTAGACACTACAGGTTTTTACTATTATGGATAAAAAGAAGATTACAACAATGATCTTGTGCCTCACAGTCTTGTCACAGAAAACGAATCGCTAAAGATCAATTATATACTGTATGAATAAGAGGGCGATTGAATATAGATATAGAATACGTAATATACCCTTGAACGAAAATGGGTAATTTCTGTAACTGGAAACAGTAAGGTTACATTCCACACAGTTCAACATGTTAAGCATGAAATATGCAGGGATTGAGGATGTTTGAAGGACCAGTTCTAACCTGAATATTATCAAAAGCCCTGGCCGGAATATTATCGTCAAACTTCTGCATCGTGTGCCATGGCCCATCACCAACTCCAACCAAGACTATTGACAATGGATAATCACTGCAATGGCGATAATACATCACTAATTTTTTTTAATCATAAACCTGATATTCATGCGAGGGAAACTATTCATTCAAAATATGCAACCTTGCTTTAACAATCGCGTCAACTGTGCTTCTCTCTTGTGGACTTAACTGGCCAAAGCTGGTGTCGACACTTCGTGTCACCTTCATTATTTTAAGAATGTCAGACTGGAGACCTTAGTCGATAATAATATTCAATCCTCTTGGGGGTCGACTGGAAATGAGAATACTAAAACAGAAACACAAAACCATGCCTAAACTAACCTGCCCATCAACGATGATCAGTAGAACATGATACTGACCTTCACTCTGATCAACTATCCCTATAGCAGTTTCAATTATCGGGGCATATGATGTTGGTCCTAGACAAACAGAAATCCGTTTCTCATAAAGAAATAACGTCACTAGTGATTTACAAATTAAATAAGTAGATTGACCAACCTGCTAACCGAACGTTTGGAACAATATCTCTGTAACGAGATAGTACTTCCTCAAAGCCATTGCAGGGCTTGTTATCTGGATAAAAGCTGAATACATCTTGATCATGTGTAGTTACTGCAAGATTATATTAAAGGTTAGAAATATGTGTGGGATATCATCCTAATGCACTTGCAAAAATCAGCTCGATTCTTTTTGTATATGTAAAAGATTCAGTAATGCATACCATCACCAAAGCCAAAACAAGGAATAAGGTTATCCTCATCAAAAGCTGATAATGTCCTTCCAATAATTGAAATGGCATGTTCATATGGATTTAAGCCTTCACCAATATGATGCAGGCTCTTCTGGTTGAAAGAGTGTTTTCCCATCCATTCATTACTTTTCGTGAAGTCTATTCCAATGATGAGGTTGGACGATTCCAGACCAGAGAGAGCAAGAGCTTCTTTCACCTGAGGATATCGTTGAAACTTAGTGCTTGTTTGGGAAAGTTTAAAAAGTCGCTAAAAAGTTGAAGTTAGAGTCAACAATTAATATTAACACATTTCACAGGCCACAACTTTTATCAGTTTTCAACCTTACATTTTATCAACTTTGATCAAAATCTGTTAAAACTTTTGTCAAAACTTTTGTCAAACAACTCATTAATCTTGATAATTAGACACCAGCAAAACAAAGTCCGAGTTTCTGCTGAACAAATTCAAATCAAGAAGTACAATCAGGCATGACATGAAATCAAATATCAATTACGAGTCTAACCAGAAAGGTTTCTAAGGCCCTTTCTATAAGAACTCAAACTCGAACCACTTTAAAACTTGTTGCAAAATATCTTACTGAGATAGTGTCTAATTTTCATCCAGAAACAGAATTAGAAGCTTCATCATATATATGAATCACCAGCTAAAAGCAAAGAAATGCAATAGAGATAGTACCTGGTCAAGAGACCTGTAGTTGTCATCAATTCTCCTATATTTTGAGGGCAACTTCGTTTCATTCGAGTTCATGGAATTTCCACTAGACGAATGTTGAGGCGAAGGGCAATATTGTGATCCATAACTAAATGAATCGTTGTGGTTATAATTGCTATATTTAGTCTGTTTTCCTCCCATTTAGCTTTCACAGTTTCTTCTACTCCAAGGATTGAATGACTGTAGATATTACGGAACAAACTGCAGGGTCATAAATCATTGTTCCATCATTTTAGCTTTTGGATGTTTCAGAAAGACATAAACATCAAATTTTTGTAAGAATCTTCAAGCATTTTACATACCTGAGGAGCAGAGGAAATGGAAATGAAATTTTGAAAGACTCCCAGAAGAGGACGATGCAATGAACCCAAAACATCCATTTTTAATTTATGCTTAGAGTTTGAAGAATTAAATAAAAATTAAAGGGCTGACTTTTCTTGGATTAGCTTTCTAACGTAAGCAACAACATTCTGAATCTCTGATTACTTTGTTAATAACAAGAACTCACCAAGAAACTTCCCGTTAATTTGACTCAATACCAAAAAATTGAGATAATAAAACAAAGAAACTTCGCTTTTACTATCATCATAACTGAAATTAGTGTAACCATATGTACCATGTACTCCGCACATTTGATTAAAGAAGAAAAAAACGTTAAAATTCAATCATTGTATTGTTTAGCGATGTCTAATACTATGTAGAAAGTGAGAGAATATCGAAGTTTGACCAGAGAATTTACCTGAAATATTCCAAATGACGAAACCAATGCAGTATGGTAACAACAATTATTACATCTCTAAAGTCAGCCACCTACAACTATATTTGTGTTATTAATTAATTAATTTGGGGTTTGTTTACTCTACAAATCCGATATTTAAGTGTGGTCTGTTTATAGTTGATTTATTCAAACTGATATTGACACCCTTTTGAGAAAACATAATTTATAATATGATATATAGAAGTAAATGGTACTAATCAATAAGTAAATAGAAAAATAATTTATAATACAGCAATCTAATCGGCAAACTATCCTTACATTTGCCAGGAAGTTGTCAAACAATTTCTGCAGTCTACATTCCTTCTTTTTAATTAATGGAAACCAGAAAATTATAAAGAACGATGGTTCAAACTTCAAATTCAGAATATAAAAAATAAAGGAACGAATCTTTTAAGCACGAAATTAGAATGTCAACATTCAGCTACAACTCAAGAATTCAACAACTCCTGCTGCAACCAAGCAGTCGAGAGCTTTCCTTTTAGATTGCACACATGATCATGCAGTGGCGGATCCCGGAATTCATTTGAGCTAGGGTGGATCCATTTGAGTTAGAATGGATGCTCGACGGCCACCCAATATATGGGGAAAAAAAAAATTTGGCGGAGCCAGCACAGGTGGCCTCTATGGCTCGCCGGGTTCTGGTTCTGGCCCTGCTAGGCTAGAAATGGGTGTCTGGAAAATTGACTTGTTCAAGCACCATGACTACATAAGCCCTTCGATAAAATTGCAACATCATGGCCTAGGAAACTCTTCAATGTCTAAAATCCCATTGTGCTTTGTATCGAACAAGTCAAGGTATATCGAACGAGTCAAGTACTTGGAGAGTATAAACAGTGATGTGATGAATAGTAGTAATTCCCTCACACCATTAGTGAAGACTCTACGAGGGCCAGTCGGCAACAAACCCAATGAAGTAAGACGATTGCAATGCTTCTATTTCACTAGCACTGATTACATAAATATCAAACAGGAAAAATCAGAAGTCCTAAAGTCCTAACTAGTGCATAACATTTCTCAACTCATCTCTGCAAAATGTGAACTGCTATTTTCCATGGGGATTAGGGAAGGTGAATTTGATAATGAAAATCGTAAAATTCCATCTTTATACAATAAAAAAAAGTGAAACTAATCTAGAAACTCTTGATCACTCTGATTACTGCTTAAGAAAATTGAAAAAGTAACATTCGAAACAGTAAAATGATACACAAAAAGTCTCTCTAGATAAAGCTTCAGGAATTTCCGGGCCACATAATTTCTTATATATCTTAGAATCACAGCAAGTCACAATAGCAAAAAGCATATGTGTAATGCCCCAAAATCTATTTCATTTTTTTTTTTTAAATGAACCTGAAGTGTCACCAAAATCTTCTTTCTCTAACTTAAGCGGAAATTTAACACTAATTCATAAATCTTGGGATTTGATGGATAATGTTAATTCATCAACTTGAAATGAAATTTTTTCATATATATAAGAAAAATACTACGAATTTAATGTAAAGTTTAACATGTTGAAAATGCTCAATTGCCAAAATATCTAAAATAACGTTCAATTAAACATAAACAACACTTAAATTAAAATTTTCCAAAATCTAAACATTTTACTTGGCGACCCTATCAGCATTATCCGGTCAATCTTTCATGCGTCAACATGATCCATTTTAATCTAAAAAGTTGTTGTAAGAATGAGTATTTTGAAAACACTCGATAAAAATACGTACATATTTTTATTAACATGATATAAATATAAAATGACATAACATATCAATATTTTTTATATTTAGAGTAAACTGGTCACGATATCCAATAGCTCAAGAAATATCTTAAGAATTCTTATATCCCGTAGGATTTACATAAAAATCGATCCAAAGGCCTTAGAGTATTTTATGTCAAAATTTATATAAACATCAAGAAAATAAGAATTTCTCACTTGCACAAAGTATTCTCACCTTAATTGATACTCAAAGAAATCTGAAAATGCAAATAATGAAGTTGTATAATTTTCTCAACAATGTATGTGTGAAGTGAAATTACAAAGAATGAAATGGTGTAAAATTTTAAAGTGAAAATACTATCCTAATTATATATGCAGAAACGTGACATTCATCAAACACTCAAACAAAATGCCAAAATGTCTCGAGTCATAATTGTAAAGAATTCAAGGATTAAATAAATCGATTTATTGCCTCCATCAATCACTCAAACGTCGACAACATACATTTAGAATTCAACATTTTAATTAATTAATTATTAATGAAATTCAAATTGAAATTAACGTTTCCTATTAAATAGGTAAGCGTACATGTTTTTCTAAAGTGTTATTTTTATATATTATATATATTAACAAAATATTAAAAGATAATCATTTCTTTCTACTTGGACACAACAAGTTAAGAAATACTTCTTCTTGAGTTCAATTTATGTAATTTAATATGATCTACAAAAATGAGTATAATTTTGATATATTTTATTAATTTCTAAAATACTTAAATATTCGATCCAAATAAAAGGTACGATAAATTCTATAAAAAAATATGCATAAAAAATAAATATTTTATGCAAATAAGTAGGTTGAGCTTATCGGTTTAACTTTTGAACTTTAGTGTGATGACAAAGTTAGACATGGATTATTTCGCTCGCTAAATGACCAACATTAAATTTAAGCCCGCGTGAAAACAATTAGTAATGTTACATTATGCTTACACTGCACCATGATCTTCTCCCAAAATCAGAATACCCCATTCATGTATACCAAAGTCAAACCCCTATTCTTTCTAAATAGGGGTTTTCCATTTGTACAAAATTCTGCCAACAGAAAACTCACATGGGGCCCACCCCATGTGTGTAAAATATTGAAAAAATTAAACCACCCACCTTCCTATTGTGTCTATTCTGTAGCATTTCTGTATCGTTTTCTGTACATGTAGTGCAAATAAAATAAGGACTATTGATGTTGTATTGTTGCAGTACCAATCTTGTCAAGTTGTCTCTTTAACAGTCAAACTGCCGTTTCCATCACAAAAGGACTCATCACACACATTTGTAAGATTGAAAACCTCGAGTGCTAAAAATCAAAGGTCTGCTACCCATTGTAACTTCGGGACCAAGTACAATTTTCCCAAGAAGAAAACAATGAAAATAACATTTATTGAAGAATTATTCATCCTAGATTGCTAACCGGATGGAAAGGCTCCTGACGATCAAACATGTCAAGAATCGAATATGAATGAAGAATCTTAGAGCATATGACTGCAATTAAAGATCGGACAATCAAGAGGAGAAGAACTCATTTTCAACGCGATCTAACCTCAACCTAATTGACTATAGGTAATCATGTTCTATTACTTCATAAAGTAAGACCGTATTGCAAGGGGTTTCATTCGAACACATACTTTATTTGTGCCATATATCAAGGAAATAAGAACACCTATCACATGTGGTCACA
>CAIGRB010109832.1:23745-97201 GCA_903798255.1 Fraxinus quadrangulata
GTTCAGCAGCAAAGCCTTCCTTCTTCTTCCAGTAACATAGAAATTGCAGATGAAGAATCAAGATTAGTTTGCGCAGAAGGAAACCTTTCTCTGATACCATATTAGAAATCATGAACAGAAACGAAATTGAAAAGGAACTGAAATTGGAAACCTGCTATTGCAGCAGGGAAGAAGAATTAATCCATTCAACTTGAGAATTACAATGCATACAAGAGCTCTATTTATAGAGTAAAATGGCTAACTAACAAACTAACTACATAACAAACAAGAGAAAGATCTAGAAGAAGCATCTAATAACAAATAGGAGAAGGATCTAGAAGAAGGATCAAATATTGGAATATTCCAACATCCTGTTTATTATCTTCTGTTATTGAAGACGGTCTAGGTATTTTGCTCTCCTGTTTTTCACTAGCAGATTATTGAAAAGTTCGAAAATGAAATTTAGAACATACGTTTCTGAAATTTACTCGTGTTAAAAAAATAGTTGCTGGAAGATCGTTCTTAGGTTGTTGTTCAGTGGAAAAATGATTTTTTTGAATTGTTTTTGCGACTAGGCTGTTTTGTAGCTCTTTCCAGAGTTCCTCTTGACGTAAAATGTTAATATCTCAGCACTGTAAATCTTTTTTCTTGGTAAAAAACAATGCTTTGGTTTTATGGCCGTGGTAAATTTTGGTTCTTATTTTATCGGACAGTCTTCCGGATATACGCATTAAGTTAACAATTGGGTTTTGTAATGCTAAGTAAGAAGGTTTGATGGACTCTTAGTTGCTACAAGCCTACAAGAATCATATTCGATACTAATTTCTGTAATTAGTGATGCTTAAAAAGGTCAGAACTATAGTGGTTGAAGAAAATGGGCCGATTATGTGATTTCTGCTGGGAGCAAAGATCCGTGGTATATTGTAGGTCTGATGCTGCTTGCCTCTGTTTATCTTGTGATCGCAATGTTCATTCTGCCAATGCCCTATATAGTCGTCATTCAAGAACTCTTGTATGTGAAAGGTGCAATTCTCAGCCTGCAGCAGTTAGGTGCATTGAAGATGAGACCTCACTCTGTCAAAACTGCAACTGGTCTTCACATGCTGCCCCTGCTTCAGCTGCAGGCCATAAACAACAGTCAATCAATTGTTATTCTGGATGCCCTTCTGCAGCCGAGCTTTCAAGTGTTTGGTCATTCTTTTCAGCGGGTTATTCAAGCTGCAATCCTGAAATAGGTTCAATAAGTCTGGAAAAGGAAGAGCAAAGAATATCTTATCATTCATTGTCACCAATAGACTATAGTATAACAAAGGTTGCAGTGGATCATTTGGCTTCTGATGTTGACAAATTTAGTGGAAAGAGATTCTTGAACTCTCTCAGCGAGAAGGTAACTCTAATGTGAAAATTCTTGTATATAATAACAATTTAATTTCAACTCACTATGCTCGTGTGGCTTCAACATCCCCAATGGCACTGGAGGCTCCTTGTTCAACTGGTTTCGACAAATCACTGCTTATCCAATTAATTGAGCTTGAATGGCTTAAACGTTATTGCTCAACAGTGATGGTCTAGAATTATTTCCCACTTCATGTCTTGCATACACGATCATCATCTCCATTTTTTCCCGTCTGAGAAAAGATATAATTTTTTGTACAAAGTTTCTGAACTACTTCCTTTTTCTTGTGTAAATGTTGCAAAAATAAGTTCCTTCAACAAGTTTGTTATTTTCTTAAATGTATAACCCATTTCGAGTAGTAGTACTAGCTGATTTCTATAGACCAGTAGTATTACTTGCCTGTGCTTTTTTGCAAAATCTTCTGGTCTGAACTTATCCTGTAATAGGTCAAATTCCTCTGCATTTATGCTACCTGTGGCTGTTGTTGGTTGACATGGGGAATGCCAGGAAGGTATTTAACTACCCTTATTCTAGTTTCTACTGTGTTTTTTTTGTTCTGTTCAACCTTTTTTTTGGTGGAAATTTTAACAAGCAGACTTATACTAGAAAACACCAAAGAACGGCATTATGTAACTAAAGGTGTCTGAGTACAATATCTACCCAAACGTAAAACCTTTTCAACCCATCTACAGCTGAACCAAATTCCAAATAATAATTGCCAAAGCACAGATTCTCATCCAGCATTTGAAGTTTGGCTTTTTAATTGAGATAGTTGCTGCTTAATTTTTGAAGTTTCAAAAGTTAAACTTCCAGTTTGAATAGAAATATTGCCAAGTAATCTGCTGATTCCTTTGACAAATTAAATCACTATTTACCACGCTGGGTTACATGCATTCAGAAAGCATAGTAAAAGATTAGTCTGAGAGTTATAATAGGAAACTAAAAATTTAACATGCCGAAGAGTTTCAAGAGATCTACTCTTAATGTGTTTTCCAGTTTTGAGAAAAATAATTTCTCTTAGTTCCATTGTTATGCTTGTATCGTATGTAACCAATCAAGATGCAAAGATCTTTTTCATTCAATTCACATTACAAGAAGATGCTTTAGTTTAAATCAAAGTACATCACATTTGCAGATGTTTTGTTAGAGGGACGATAAAATTGAATACTATATATTGATTGGTTGCATTCAGGAGTGTGTAAGTGGCACGATTGTGCATGATGATTTGCTGTCTGGTTCATTTGAATTTGCATTTTTTATTTTATTTTTTGGTTATTTCCTTATAACGTTGTACTCAAATGAGTTCTAACTTCACGTGTGATGTTTGGCTTTATAATTACTCAGGGAGGTTCCTCCAGAAGAAAACATCTTGAATCCTTTGATGAAGATGACGGGATGAGGACATCCTCTGTTGGGCCATTTGTTTAGGCCATTTATTTATGCTTTATGTTTTTATTGGGCTTGTATAATGGATTTGGCCCAAGCCCCTTTCTCTCTAGGTTTGCTTATTTTCCTCTATATATGTTGTAATGTGAATGATGAAAAATAGTATGCTTGTGTATCAAGTTTTCTCCACTCTCCTCCACTGTTTCTCTCCGCTTGCTCCTTCCCCAATTTCTTCTTATCTTCTTCTTTTTCTCTGGCTGCCTTCTTCTTCTGCTTCTTCTGCTCGATACTTCAATCTACGCTGCATCATAATTTGGTTATATGTTGAATGCTTTGAATTGATCCTGCATCATGACCTCTACGAAGATTTAAAAATCTCAAATGTTGACTTGGGTTTGAATGACATTGAAGAACTGTGTGGCAAATCTCTTGACGACTCACAACAGTTTCTAAGAATGGTGGAATTGATAGCCTATTTGAGATTCCATCAGTTTCTAAGAATGGTGGAATTGATAGCCTATTTGAGATTCCATCATTACACGGTTCTGAAACCAGCACAGAGTGTGCATATGCCATCAAGGTTTGCCCTGTAACTTGTTTTATTTCAATGGACACAGTTTTTCATCTTTCTTTCTTTTCTCACAGCTCCATTTTTCATTTTCGATTCTCTCTATAAATTAACTTTGTTTTCCGGTGAGAGCAATTAACACACACACACACACACCCATATATATATATATAGTGATGATCTCCTAAAGCAATAAGCTAAGCACCGTGTCTAGGTGGCACGCTACGATAGGTGGTATATATACATACACTTAAAACAAAATAATAACTTTTTCCCTTTTTTGATAAATTAATATTGACTTTATTTGCTTGAGAGAATAATGTAAAATTTTCCTTCGTGCCAGTCATGGTCCAAAGTGAAGATATCTTAATTAAAGTGTAAATAACAAAGGGAATCTATGCCCTGGTCGGTTGGTTATCAGGTTGCTAGCGAAATTTCGATCTGGATATAGCACTTCATTCTGATTTTTCTGGTTCTTCAATATAAACTTCCTAACTGGCCCATCTTTTATCTTTAAGGGCACTATACTGGTGTGTTTGCAAAAATAGATTGGTCACGAGCACATAAATCTCTCGGCATTGCAAAAGCTTACTTATTGATAAGAGATGTTAACTCGTCGGTTCGAGTGGCCTGTAGCTGGACCCTGCTCGCGGTTCCGAGGAATCGATGACGAGCCACACAAACATGGGCCATTTTAAATTGTAATAACCAAGCCATGGGACTCATTAACTAAATATGAGTCGAAGAGCACATGCAAATATAAAAGTGATGCAGTCAAAATTATAAATGTTTTACCAAAAACTATTAAATAGTGTTAGTCAACATTAATGTTGGAAAGAGATCGAAGAATAGTTTTAAAAACTGCCTTTAAAATAGGCAGCTACTGCTGCCTGTAAAACAGAACAGGCAAACCACCTTTAAAACAAGCAACTACCTTCTTAAAAAAGGGCAGCTAGTGACAAATTTCCAAAAGGGTTAAATTCATCAATGATCACTCAATTTTATATTTAGTATTACCATAACCACCAAATTTTATTTTATTTTATCATGGCCACCCAATTTCATATAGTGTTTCACTATGACCACCCAATTTCGTATAACGTTTCAATCATGCCACACAATTATTACCATTTACCACAACAAAAAAAACACACACACATACTAAAAAATTTCACACGTAATTATTACCACACAAAACTAGAAAAAGAAAAATGACAATCAAAAATAGAAAAAAAAAAACATGATAATCATTATAAAAACTTAAAAAAATTTATATGAAAACATAAACATTTTTTTCTTGATTTGGGTTTGATTTATATTATATAATTTTTTAATTTGGGTTAGTGGCTTTTTCTTGGATTTTTTTTTTTTTTTTTTTACGTAGTAAATTTTTTCTTGATTTGGGTTTGATTTATATTATATAATTTGTCCTAAATGGGATTGGTGGATTTTTTTTTCCCTCTCTGTGTATGTGAAAGTGTGTGATTAATTGTATGTTTAGTGCTAGCAAATAAATAAATGTTTCTGCTTTCATATAAATTTTTTAAAGTTTTTGTAATGTTTACCATGTTTTGTGTTTTTTTAATATTTGTTTATAATTCTCATCCTTTTTTGTTGTGGTAATAATTATTGTGATTTTTTTTAGCTCGTGTGTTTTTATGTTGTGGTAATAATCAAATGACTTGCCTGAAATGTTATATGAAGTTGAATGATCATGATGAATCAAAAGCAAGTTTAGTGATCATTGTGACACTAATTTAGTGATCATTGTGACTCCGTTTGATTCTCATTTTTTCTCACATTAATGAGAATGGTCATATTTCGGGGTCAAACGGGCCGTAACTATAAAATATAGTGGTCATGGTGAATTAAAATAATTTTGAGTAGTCATGATGACACAAAATATAAAGTTCAGTGGCCATGACACAAAATATATTATCCTTGAGTTGCAAAAGGCAAAATGCACTTCCCAAATCTGTTCTCAAATGGTAATTATATTAATATCACAATTTCTGTTAACTACCACATTTTTTTAATTACTATAATCAAGGTTTTCAATATTTGCACTCATGACTTTTTTTCATTGCATCAGCACACTTTATCTCTGAGAAAATTATTTTGTTGAAATTTTTTATTTGTTATCTTACTTATTTAAAAAACAGGCAAATAGTCATTTATTTTCTCGCGACGAATTTTTTGGCCTTCATTAGAGATAAAATGCGCTAATAATAGATGATTTGAGGATAAAAAATGGTAAAACAAAGTTGGGGGACACAAGTATAAAAATGAGATAAAAGTTAAGGGTCTTCATTGTTAATAAAACATAGAGATATTAACAAAAAGTTCGTTGTCAGAGTACTGTTTTTTATAGATAGAAATTTTAATTTTAATGTAAATCAAACTTAACAATTAATTTAATAACATATTTCATGAAATTCACGATTCTTCGATTTTTATCAAAATCTACCAAATTTTTTATTTTAATCCCCACCAAACAAGGGTAAAATCGCATTAGATTTAAATTTTTTCCCCTTTCACTAATTCTCTTCCGACTCTCTTCCTCACATATTTTACCAAAATTTTAATCCTTCTAATTTTTTAAAATGTATCTATAATTTCTCTACAAATTATCAAATCTACTACAAATTCACTTCACAATCGAATTTTCAACTAATTAAAACTTAAATTTGCATTTCTTCACATCAAATTGTATATATAGAATGTGTCTGAAATGATTATGTTGAATTTGACTTATATTTAACGAATTGTCTTTATTCGATTGATTATTAGTAATGAATATTAATTAAATACTTTTTCCTTTCGATTATTTGAATTGATTATTTGTATCAAATACACTATAAATTCTCTAAAAGTAAATATGCATTTTCTTGTAATAAGAAAAATATTAATAAAATGACTATTCGAAATCAAATGTATGAAAATGATGAGCAAAATATTAATAAAAAATATTTTTTAAACGTAAATCTACTTCTTTTCGGGTCAAGTACAAATCATTAAAAAAATCTAGAACAAAATATTCGATCCCCATAGAGTTTGATTGTGCCCACAAATTCAAAATGTCTACGTCCGCCACTGTATGTATATGTAAATCGTTATATAGATGTAACACAATCATTTTTCCTTGCACCAGCTTCGCAGCTTGCAACCACCTCCTCCATCGTGGCGTGGGGTGGGGGGAGGAGGTCGTGATGCGGTTGCAATGTTCTTTAGCATATGGTCTTGATTGTAAGTTGTTTTCAATGTTTCATTAGTTCCAATTCTCTCATAACAAAATTTTATTAAGGAGAAAGTGATGCATGTGAAGGAAAAATATAAAAATTAACATATGCTATTTGTCTTTAAAATTTTAATTTTCTTATAATTTAAAGATCAAAATCAAAATTTTCTTGTGCAATAAAGCAATATTTATATTAATTAATTGCCTTTTCCTCGCAAAACTCTTGCAATAGATCGGCATTTGACTTGTGATTCAATCTCACCTTAATTGTTTGCATTAGAAACTCTTTAATGCCATTTTTACTAGTCATGATAGTGCATTTGGAATGTTGAATCGAAAATATTAACTAAGCCCTCCGCCACGGCTTCCAAGATAACTTATATATATAAGTTATCATTTTACTCCTTTTAAAATTAGTAAAAATGTGAAAATAAGTTGAATGACCATAATGAAATGTTATTTGAAATTTGGTGATTATGGTGAAATATTATATAAAATTGGGTGATCATAATAAAATAAAATCAAATTGGATGATCATGACTAAGTATAAAGTTTGATGATCATGATAAAACAAAATCAAATTGAATGGTCATGGTGATACTAAGTATAAAGTTAGGTGGTCATCGGTGAATTTAACTCATTTCCAAAATTGTAAGTTTTAAATTGATTAGTTTCAAAATTAATTTTTTAATTTATTTGTTTTTAAAACAATTATACAAAATATTTTATTCGTGTACAATTTTAATTTTGTTTACTTTGATTATAACCATTCTCGATACTAAAAAAAGAGAGGAGGGTTGTAACTTTTATTTAGTCCCTGTGTGGTAGGGATTAAAATATTTTTTGATAAAAATTGATGAAATGTGTGGTTGAAATTAATTGTCACTTTGATTTAGATTAAAATCAAGATTTTAAGCTTAATCTACAATTTTTATGAATGTAACAAAATTTATATTGTTTAAAAATTTTTAGAATGCCACAAATTTCCCCAAAAAAAAAAGAGCTGGCTGAGCTAGGGCAAAAAAAGCTCGGGTCATTTTTTACCCGAGCCACAAGCTTCGGCTCGCAACCTGGCATAGCTCGGCTTATTTACATCCCTACTTATTGACATTGATTTTTCGAGTTAAAACTTTTCATGAAGCCACATTGAGAATGTGGATTTGACATTGATAGCAATATTCCTTTTTAATTTTTTTGGGTTCCAGGACTCATCAGCCTCACGGACTAAAATAAAGCAGACAGCATGCAGCAGTCCAGTATCTGCTGACCCTGTTACAAGCTGTAAACTGGTCCAAATACTTGCTTGCCAAGAAAATTATGATCTACACCTTCATGGCAATTCCCTTTTCTGGTCTAACTGGTGAGAGTAGAATGGGAGATCACCAAGAGAGTGGGACGTCATCTATGCTTATAATGGGGAACCTCCATGGCAATTCCCATGCCCTGATGATCAGGTTTTCTCATCCAGCAGGGATTTTGCAGTCCTGCAGTATAGGGAGAAAAAGAAGTCGCGCAAGTAAAACATGCAGATAGTTTTAATGTACTTCCTTTGTTGCATGGGAAGGAACATACATGAAAAATCAGTCTCTAAACATGTATAATTTTTTAAGTAAGAGTTGTTTTCTTATTGAATTTTGGAATTATATTTTTCATTTCGGATATTAAATTGCAACACCAACTCATCCTAAGCCCTTTGCCAAATTGAGTTGACGTAAGACTTGTAGATCTTGTTTAACGTGTCATTTTAAGTATGACAATTGTCTACTTCCCACAGGTTTAATAAAAGAATAAGATATACTTCACACAAGGTGATGGCTGATTTCAGGAAGCGTGTGAAAGGGTGTTTTGTGAAGACTGGTGATCCGTATGACATCTTCATTTACATTCTTCCACATAACACCATCTTATCCTTTGATTTTCCCAACAATCTTTCACATCACTGCCTAGATTTTTACCACATAGGGGGATGTCAACCATGTAGTAAGACAAGATTTACATCTAGCATTATTGTCCGTATGATTATGACCCATTGTGCCAGATAAGAAGCAAGTGTACAGTTTACAGGCTGTAATTGGCAAAGAATTATTTTACTTCAAAACCTCGAAATATAGATAGAGGCTGAAGTAGTCACGAGATGTTTGTTGGAAACGAACTGGAGCGCGTGAATAATGAAATTCCGGAGGTTCTGACTACCTTCTTTTGCTTGAGAAGAGAATAGTAATTGTAATTTCCTATGTATATGAAACTGGCATCCTCTTCTCTGGCCACGACCTGAAGTAGCAAGCCATATAATGATAATTCAGTGTTTTCTGTAGAAAATCAGAAGAATATGAGAAATATGTTCTCTTCATCCTTGTAGCATGTAATGCACAGACGATTCTATGACTTACTAGCGGCGCGTTATGCATATAACTAATTGTCATTGTAACATAATACTAACTGGATGGTTATGTAAACGAAAAGTTAAACCAGTACTAAATTGTCACCAGATTGGTCCTTTTGTAATTATTTTTATTTTTATTTTATTTTTTTGCTGTTGTACAAGTCCCTCTGGGAGAAGAATAATTTAAATTTCATTTTTAGAAGAAGTTATTACTTTGCAACATCTATTTTTGTTCATGTCTATCTATTGGAGGAAATTTTTCAATGCAACTTAATTACTTATGAGTTGATGCATTGATTTTTTTGGTTTTTTGTTTTTTTCAAAGATCAAAAGATTTGGCGCACAAGAACAATTGCTGAGAGTAAGTTGATTACTGAACCATTGCAGCTACAAGTAAAATTGCCAGAAATTCTGAAGAACTTTGTATGAATCATGCTGATAAATGAAAACGTGTTTTTTTCTTGTTATCTTATATGTACTTTACTGGGCAGAGGATATTTGCACAAATTTGCGCCTATGAAAAATCGAAGGAAGTTACACTGTACTATACTGAGTCTTATGGGCTTCTTTCTCTTCCTTTGCTAAAAGTCTCTGATACTCTTCTCACTTGTGCTTTCTCGTGGAGACTCCGCTGGCTTCCTAGATTTCTTCTTCTATAATGTCCTGCCCCTTGACCATTTCTGTTCTTGTACCTCTTCTTTTGACGCTTGGTTCAGGTTTTAGTTGGAGCTTTCCATCAGATCTCTGATGAAGTCCCCTGGTGCTAGGTGTTGAACTGTTGTTGCTCTTTGCTTTTCGGGGCTTCTCATCTGAACTCAGGGTTAATTTGCTTACGTCTTCTCTGATCTCTGATGTTTGTTGTCTTCCTTGGAATTGCTCAGGAGATGGAAGTTGTCTACTTGTTGCCCTGTAGCATTTCTCTTGTTCAAAGAAGAGAACTTGGACCACTGTTCTCAATGGCAGGCGCTCGTTCTTCACAGCATGGGCACATACCTCAGGTGACAATTTCTGGCAATCTAGAACATGGCAGAGCTGCTTCCTATCTGCTTTAGTGAGATCTGGATGCTTCTAGCATCCAGTAAATCAATGCAAATGAGAAGAAATGAAAATTTTGCTATTGTCATTAAAAATCTAAGGACATTGAAACCATATAAATTTATTACTCGAAACATGTTAAATTTGACGTTGAGTTAGAAATACTGATAATTAATAGCCAGTAGATCTCAAAAATAGAGTTATGGTGAATAAAATTCCCTGGGATCATGTTTATTTATTTATTTCTCTATAAATTCACTATAATATCCTACCTTGAGATAAATGTTAATTGCCTTGTATAGATCATCGTGTTCAGGCCTTGCAATTCTTGGCAAAGCTTCAGCAAGAGATGCCACTTTCTGAACTGGTATGTTTGCATCCTTTGCCACTACTTGCAGGTAAGAATCAATAAGCTTTCCTGCTTTTCTAATTAGCGTTAGCGACTGGTTTTCATATGTAGGAGTCTGTCTTTTCCAGTGCCTCAAGAAACTCTCCAAAACTGTCTTAACTAAATCAATGTCATAAGAAGCATTGTGATCATTAGACGATTGAGCAGGAAGCAGCAGGTCATTCAATGTTGCCTCCTCAAATTGCATGCCTGATCGTCTTGTGAGTTCTGCCTTTGTCACAGGAGATGCCCCAAGAAAATTTGCAAGGCCAAGGAGTCTTATTATGAATCCAATTGAGACAGACCCTCTATCAGCTGGAATCAGGCTCACAATGGTCTCAAGAATTTTTTCTTTTCTGTCTAAAGAATTTTCAGCTTGAGAAGTTGAACACTCTCTAGGCCTACTTTTTGTGATGTCTGGTAGCCAACGACACGTATACACATGCAGAGCTTCTCCAATAAGCTGCGGTGGCAGCACATTTGTAGACCTAATAGCAGTAACTATACATCTTAACATGTCTATGTCAAGGAAAGATATGTCCTCTGTCCACCAATCCTTTGGAACCGATTGACGGCGCCTTTTTTCGTACCCTGGTCTAGTGTAGGTATAAGACCATGTAACCTGCATGTGGTCTCTCTCCACATCAAAATTAAATGAAAGAAAAATCAATGTAATTGGTTCAGATAAAAATGGAATTAATTATAGTATCTAGTATGTCTAACCTTCGCTGGAGGTGTCAGTATCTTTTCAACAATTGATTCAACGCACCTTCTGACTATCCCAAAATTTTCTGACCACTCGAACAACCTTCCAGTGTTTTGCAGTGTGACAATGGAGTCCTTCCAACCTTCAAGAATGTAAGATGAGAAGAAAACCTCCAATCTCGAGACAAAGTTTACCTTTTCAACTGCTTCAGTCATTTGAAGGAACTTGGAGGCACAAAAGGCAGGTACAAAATTATGTGCACTGAGATTCATTGTGATTCCATAGCAAAACTTTGCACACAGCTCAAAAGCCTCTTCTCCACCAGGAATATCATGCAGCTCCAGGGTGACGTTGCTAGAATCTTCTTCTTCCAACTCGGAGCAATGTTTCTGTAGTAGGTTGCTCTTTGGAACAAGAGGATACTACAGCTCACAACAGAATCAGGAAAGATCTGAGTGATTTTGTCTTAAGATAGGGCTATTGCCAGTACTGCCTCAATGGAAAAGCAGCAACTGTTTAACAAGAAAGGAAGAAGGGGTATGTACATACTCCCTCTGTCCCATAAAGATAAATTTATTTCCATTTTCATACATATTAAGAAAATGTGATTAATATAGTTGGAAATATAAATTTTACACATATTTTTCCTAATATACCACTACATTAAATAATAGTTTAAATATGAGTAGTTCATATTTGTTGATAACAAGGCATATATATTCTCAAAAAAGAAATTGACCATATGGGATAAACAAAAAAGGAAGGCAAGCCTATCTATATGGGACGGAGGGAGTATCATTTTAACATATTATCTTTCTTGAACGGAAATTTGTCTGCTAGAATGATTTAGTGCACTGGCAATGATATGTTTTCGAAATTTGGTTTTCATACATGATAAATAATCTCAAATCATACCTTATGAAGAAGATATATAATATTGTTTACTCGAATGGTGAGGTCACTTGGTACATCTAATATCACTGTCCTGCAAATTTCAAAACAAAGTAAACATCAAGATACATGCAGATTAATGTTATAACATGAATTTCAGTTAAATTAAGCAGTTCATGTACCTAACAGCCTCCTCTGTGTAGAAGGTGTCTGGCCTTGTTCCAAGTTTCATAAACTTCATATCTGATAATTCTGTTTGAGTAAGATGATTTTTGGTCTACTTTTCATAGAACTGAGATGTATCTTTTCCTGTTAATATCAAAGAGAAATTAATTTGTGATCTATAGTTCATTTGTTGCTACTAAGGAAGCTAAAGCTGCAGAAAAGAATTATTAACTCAGTGTATAAAATATAAGAAGAACAATATTCTAGTAAACGTATGTGTTAAAAAGGGAATTAAAGGTGTTGCGGGGATTGCAATACGCAAGCTAAGTAGAAGAACGCTTCTTGCTGAAAGAAGAATTACTGCTCAATGGAAATCATATTTGGAGATTAATATAGTTGGCACAAGGAAAGAAAAAGGCTAAATAAAACAATGTTAAGATGGATCAAAAAATTAAAGAAAATCCAATCACAAGGCTACTTAATATACATACAACTAACCTCTGTTTGATTGACTTGTAGAGGTTTTATCCTTGTATCATTGTAAGTATTGGACATATTGAATAAAGATCCCATCATATTCGCAGGTTCCTATATATAGCTCTACATGACATTCAGATAAGGAGGGAATTCTCTCTAAAGGAATAGGGAAAAATAAAACTTTTCTGCTGTAATGCACTTTGAGTGATGGCCATAAGAAAATTAGGGAATGTATGGTAAGTAGTACTGGACAAGACTCGAAGATATTTCGACAAGATCACTTGTCAGCTTCCTTTTCTTCGTTAATACTGTCCATGGTTGTATAATCCAACCATGCCAAACATGATGTACTGCTACAACCATGTAAACATATTTTATTGACAGTTAAAGGCTTAAAGCCTCCCATATCCAATGGGACACAAAGTCTGTACTCTTTGGCAGGCACTAACTTTAAAGGAATAAGTTTATAAAGAAAAGGTAAGTTTAACATTCATCACTAAAAAGTTAAATAATATAGGAAAGAAAAATAATCATGCATATCACTAATGAGGAAAAGGGCATTCTTAAGGATTGTTTTTGTAAACTATACACACATTCTATGTTCGTGTTTTAGACGCTCGACGATTGAACATCTAAGATTTTAATGCAAGAAAGCTTCGTCGTATCCACCACCTTTAACTGCATAGGTACCTGGAATCTTGAACTAGTGACCGTTGCTTTGGGAGAGAGACTGAATGGAATCATAAGGCTATTATATATAGGGTGCAAAATGAAATAAAATCTTGAATTCAATTGTTATCCTTGAATAGGGAAAAATAAATATACACTCCAAAGTCTCTTCTTCGTACATATATGTTCATTAACGCACTTTAATCGGTGGGATTCAGTTCTCAATTAAAATATATGAAAGAAGAATCAAGATCTACCGCAAAAGCAGCTGATTGCTGTTAACTATCCCACAAAGCTGCAAGTTTACATTTTCAACTTCCATCAACTGCTAATGCATATTGAGGAAATTAAGCCAATGGCCATGACTAATAATCAAAGCTTGACACTTGCTGATCACGAATCATCCATGACTGAATTTCATGGAATCGTTGAACTTGCGATTCAAATATATACGCAACTACAGAAGAATCAATTTCTTGCAAGTAGCATTGATGTTATTGAGAAAAACGGATAGAAATGCGCAAAAGGAGAGGAATGAGAAAGTAGCAACTTATAGGTCATATCTTATATACAGAAGTATACAACCCTATCTTCATTGAGACATATGGAAAGATGACTAGTGTATATTAAATATGCTCTTAGTCAACATATAAAGTAATGCGTCAAAAGAATCAGGTTAAATAGTATAGTTATGTATGCCTATAGACAAGCGTGCACATACAAACTAGTTTTCTGTGCTCTATATGTGATTGGAATCCTTTCATACATAGAAGCATGCAAAGCATGTGGTTGGGATGGGAGTGGGAGTGGGATTGCGGGGTGGGTCTTCCAGCTGGCCCTACCATTATTTGAAAAAGTGTTCGGTGGGACCAGATAGAAAGATCCCATACTAGACATTTCTCATCATTCATTATAGTTTCTCCCACTTAGTTTTGTATAGTCGTCTTCTTCCTTTTCTAAGGTTTGATGATAGGTTTTGCTTCATGTCGACCATGTATCTTGTCATCTACCATTTGATTCATTTACAGACATGAAATCTGTTAAGAAATATAGGGTTATTTTGTTTTATTGTTTATTAAAGGTAGAATAGTCTTTTTAGTTTCCTTTGTTTAGCATATATATAATCTTTTTGTATTTATGTTAAATTATCTTTTTGTATTCAATTCATTATGCAGTATGAATGAAACTCTAGCCTCCTCCTCTTTTTCTTTATTTCTTTGAATTGTTTAATGTGGTATCAGTATGAATGATCTCAAATTTTTTTTTGCGATCTGGTATTTCGTTTTGATTTAGTTTCTGCAATCTGGTATTTAGTTTTAATTCATTTTCTGCGATCTGGTATTTCGTTTTCCTTCCTTTTGCGATCTGGTTTTCCTTTTGTTTTCTGATTATGGTTACTGAAAGAGACGATTCGCTTCAGTCTGTGAATGTGAGGTTGGATGAAAAGAATTATTCGTATTGGAGTTATGTGATGAGAAATTTTCTTAAGGATAAGAAAATGCGGGGATATGTTACTGGAACTTCTGTGAAACTTAGGGATACTGATGAGGGTTATGCTGCTTTGATAAATGCATGAGAAGCAAACAATGCAAAAATTATTACTTGAAATAACAATTCTGTACCATAGGTAGAGAGTTGGCGAAGTATGAGACATCAAAGGAGGTTTGAGATCATCTGTAAAGGTTATTTACTCAGTCAAATTTTGCAAAGCAGAATAAATTGGAGAATGACATATGAGCTCTTCAGCATAAAAATATGAGTGTTCAAGAGTTTTATTCTGCTATGACAGATCTTTGAGATCAATTGGCTCTTACAAAATCGGTAGAATTAAAGGTGTGTGCTGCTTATATTGCTCGTAGAGAGCAGCAACGGTTGGTATAGTTTCTAACAGCACTTTGCAATGATTTTGAAAGACTTGGAGGTTTAATTTTGCATCGTTCTCCACTTCCTTTTGTTGACTTAGTTGTCAGTGAGTTATTGGCTGAAAAAATATGTCTTAAATCTTATTCTGAAAAGGGAATTCTTTCTACTTCTAATCATTCTATATTAGCAGTGCCTTCTAAGTCACTCTCTAATAATCGGAATAAGTTTTACGTAAAGGCTACCCCCGACGAGTGCAGTTTCTATAAGNAAAAGAAATTGACCATATGGGATAAACAAAAAAGGAAGGCAAGCCTATCTATATGGGACGGAGGGAGTATCATTTTAACATATTATCTTTCTTGAACGGAAATTTGTCTGCTAGAATGATTTAGTGCACTGGCAATGATATGTTTTCGAAATTTGGTTTTCATACATGATAAATAATCTCAAATCATACCTTATGAAGAAGATATATAATATTGTTTACTCGAATGGTGAGGTCACTTGGTACATCTAATATCACTGTCCTGCAAATTTCAAAACAAAGTAAACATCAAGATACATGCAGATTAATGTTATAACATGAATTTCAGTTAAATTAAGCAGTTCATGTACCTAACAGCCTCCTCTGTGTAGAAGGTGTCTGGCCTTGTTCCAAGTTTCATAAACTTCATATCTGATAATTCTGTTTGAGTAAGATGATTTTTGGTCTACTTTTCATAGAACTGAGATGTATCTTTTCCTGTTAATTTCAAAGAGAAATTAATTTGTGATCTATAGTTCATTTGTTGCTACTAAGGAAGCTAAAGCTGCAGAAAAGAATTATTTACTTAGTGTATAAAATATAAGAAGAACAATATTCTAGTAAACGTATGTGTTAAAAAGGGAATTAAAGGTGTCGCAGGGGTTGCAATACGCAAGCTAAGTAGAAGAATGCTTCATGCTGAAAGAAGAATTACTGCTCAATGGAAATCATATTTGGAGATTAATATAGTTGGCACTAGGAAAGAAAAAGGCTAACTAAAACAGGTAAGTAGTACTGGACAAGACTCGAAGATATTTCGACAAGATCACTTGTCAACCTCCTTTTCTTCATTAATACTGTCCATGGTTGTATAATCCAACCATGCCAAACATGATGTACTGCTACAACCATGTAAACATATTTTCTTGACAGTTAAAGGCTTAAAGCCTCCCATATCCAATGGGACACAAAGTATGTACTCTTTGGCAGGCACAAACTTTAAAAGAATAAGTTTATAAAGAAAAGGTAAGTTTAACATTCATCATTAAAAAGTTAAATAATATAGGAAAGAAAAACAATCATGCATATCACTAATGAGGAAAAGGGCATTCTTAAGGATTTTCTTTGTAAACTATAAACACATTCTATGTTCGTGTTTTAGACGCTCGACGATTGAATATCTAAGATTTTAAGGCAAGAAAGCTTCGTTGTATCCACCACCTTTAACTGCATAGGTACCTGGAATCTTGAACTAGTGACCCTTGCTTTGGGAGAGAGACTGAATGGAATCATAAGGCTATTATATATAGGGTGCAAAATCAATGTTCTATTTCCTATTAGAAATAAAATCTTGAATTCAATTGTTACCCTTGAATAGGGAAAAATAAATATACACTCCAAAGTCTCTTCTTCGTACATATATGTTCATTAACGCACTTTAATCAGTGGGATTCAGTTCTCAATTAAAATATATGAAAGAAGAATCAAGATCTACCGCAAAAGCAGCTGATTGCTGTTAACTATCCCACAAAGCTGCAAGTTTACATTTTCAACTTCCATTAACTGCTAATGCATATTTGAGGAAATTAAGCCAATGGCCATGACTAATAATCAAAGCTTCATCACTTGCTGATCACGAATCATCCATGACTGAATTTCATGGAATCGTTGAACTTGCGATTCAAATAAATACGCAACTACAGAAGAATCAATTTCTTACAAGTAGCATTGATGTTATTGAGAAAAAGGGATAGACATGCGCAAAAGGAGAGGAATGAGAAAGTAGCAACTTATAGGTCATATCTTATATACAGAAGTATACAACCCTATCTTCATTGAGACATATGGAAAGATGACTAGTGTTTATTAAATATGCTCTTAGTCAACATATAAAGTAATGCGTCAAAAGAATCAGGTTAAATAGTAATGTATGCCTATAGACAAGCGTGCACATACAAACTAGTTTTTTGTGCTCTATATGTGATTGGAATCCTTTCATACATAGAAGCATGCAAAGCAAGTGGTTGGGATGGGAGTGGGAGTGGGAGTGGGATTGGGATTGGGGGGTGGGTCTTCCAGCTGGCCCTACCATTATTTGAAAAAGTGTTTGGTGGGACCAAATAGAAAGATCCCATACTAGACATTTCTCATCATTCATTATAGTTTCTCCCACTTAGTTTTATAGAGTCGTCTTCTTCCTTTTCTAAGGTTTGATGATAGGTTTTGCTTCATGTCGACCATGTATCTTGTCATCTACCATTTGATTCATTTACAGACATGAAATCTTGATTGAACAGGACTTAGTTGGTTGTTCTGGAGAAGAAGCATCAGGTTTCCAGGCATACACGGTCATTTCTCTTTCAGTTGCTGCTCCGGGGAAAGAAGTTTCATTGGGGAAGGTGGTATCTTCTAGTTAGATCAGCATTTCACACTTTTGTCAACTTTTGCCCATCAATAGAAGATTCTTTTCTAGACTTGGGTTTGTGTGCTTAATTTCCTTTCCGTATAAGTGCGATTTTTCTTCTTTAGTCCAATCGTGCAATTTGGTGGGGTATCATGCCCATGAAAGAAAAGAATATGCAATGATGGAATAGAAGTTCTAACTGATCTCTTTGTTTTTGCTTGGTCAAGAAACACGCTGATGATGGTCCTTATGATTATCACTTGTAAATTATTTACAGTTTCTGCCAGTGACAGATTAGCCCATTTAATTTTTTAGTAGAAAAAAAAAAATTTATGTTAAAAAAATAAATTCTTTGGGTAATTTTATTTTTCTTACATATTAATCTGGCTTGTAATCCGGTCCTCGATCCGTCCCTGGTTTTTGCAAGACTTTAATTGTTACTATGGTAGTGTAGTGTAGTGGGTGCCAGTGTGCCACCATCTTTCTAATATCGATTGATTTTTTTTTTTTTTTTATTTTTTTTTTTTTTGAAGGATTTGGGGACAATAGGCCTCACTATCTCATTAAAAAGATACCCATGTCTTGTATCTCTTACAGTAGAATATGTTCTGCCTTTCGAAAATCTACCAAATGAAAGTAAATTTTTAAGGATTGGCGAGTTAAGGATAATTTATCCTTTGTATTCCATTTTTTTTTTTTTTTTGGTAATTCTGTCATATTCATTCATTAGAGTTTTTTTATTGATGTGGTTTCCAACCACAACTTCAAATTGCACGTTTTAAATAAATTAAGATGAGTGCGGTTGTGAAAATGATAGCCCATCTGGAATTTTTGAAACAAAGTTAAACTTATAACGTAAAAACAAAATACATTTTTGACGTTTTGAGTATTTCTGAAAACACTCAAAGCATAAAAAATAAGTGCTTGAATAAAATTTTACTTAAAACAAAATTATAAAAATCGGAAATTTTGAAAAATAAAAATATAAAATACTAACAAATATTTTTTTTTAAAAAATAAGGTTAAAAAAATAAATTCAAAAAATAAAATTGATTATTTACATAATCCAAGCTCTTAATGATTATTTACATATAATTTGTAAAAAAATGTTTAAATGAACACAAATAAAAATATTTTAAGTTCAATTCATTAATTTTTTATCTGTATATCCTATACTTTGAACTCAATTTATTATTTTACTTTTGCAGGGGAAAAATATTATAATATTCATTAACTTTAAAACATATGGATTATTTGATAATATTTTAACATAAAATTGTTCTATTTTTACTAATTAATCAGTTTTTATGAAATACAATATCATAAATAATTTTTCTAAATTTCAAACCAAACATGTTTTTCAGTTTTTTTATTTTGAGAAATAAATTTTCGAAATGATAAATTAAACGCATTTTCAGTAATTTTAAAACTGATCTAAAGATTTTGATTTTTCAATCTATTTAATGCTACCAGATTACGTCTCTACATGACGGAAACTGATAATATAGTTGATGGTAGAACGATTTAGAATCTTGAGAGCCTTTTTAAAGATCAATCTTCAAGGGACTATTGGAAAATGAATCTCTCTCCTTTTTTTTTTTTTTTGTAGTGCCTTCTGATCGAGAAAAATGCTCTTCCAAATGACCATAATTTTGATCCAAAATTCTATCAAAAAGGAATAAAAGTATATCTAAATTGTGAACTTTATTCAATGTCAATTTAAATCCTGGATTTTCAAATTTTGCTACTCTTCGTTGTGATGCAAACGAGTAAATCTAGAGTCATCACAACGTGTTAAGCCAGAATCCCGATACAAGCCCGCACCGCTCTCCATGTTTTTAAGGAACCCGGACCTTACATGGACCAATTTATGCAGGCTTGGGCAGTGGCAGTGAACCACGCTGAAACCAGAGAACTTTAGGCGTTTCAGACCAAGGATGACTCGATTTTACCGTTTCTTGAACTCCTCACTCGATGAAACTATGAAACAACATCGTACAAGGAAGACCGCAAAATTATCGACATTAAAAGGACCTTAGTCATAAATTCCGTCATTGCTTGACAGAATATATTCCATTCTACACATGCCATCACCAAGAACTTGATGACCAATTAGAAAACGTTATGCTGCAAGACTTCATTAAGTTTCGAGAGAAAATGACCTGGTTAAAATCAGATGGTGCTACTAACTTCGAAGACCTGGTAGATGTGTACTGCCAACCTGTAAACTCAGGCGGAGCCAGCACGGGCAGCCGTGCCACCCAGCCAGGTGCTGGCTCCGCCAGTCTTTACATCACCTGTGGCCATGGTAGTAACAATTCAGATCTTTCACAGGTCAACCCGAGACCAGTTCACTGCTCTTCAAGATTTTAAGGAGTTTGAAAACACAATGCTACCTCCATACCAAGTTAAATCCACCAGCATGCATAACAAAAATGACTTTAACAAAACTGATATCGAAACTCGAGAGTGAAATGATGGTCAAAGAAATGGCAGAATACTCCTAAGAGGAAGAGAATCAAGAGAAAGTACAGGGGGGTTATACATACTGAAGAAGAGACTGCTTGCAGGTTGGAGCAAACGAAAATTAAGAACAAAGAGGCAGCAGCTAATGCACAAGCCAATTAAAAGGTAAATTTATTTTTGCTGCTATATTTCGAGTACTAGTAGGTATGTAGAATTGTTACACGGCCACCCTGAACTTCAAATAACTAAAAAGCCTATCCTGATGATGTGTTACATAAAGATTAAGAATTTTGCCAGTAAATTTTAGAGATAGAAAGACCATTTCAAGAATCAAGATATATAACTCATTCACGGCTCACAGAGTAAAGTGGTCTAGTAGGAAATTACGTCTAAACAACAAACAATAATATGAGCGAACATTGAAGATGAGGACACGCCTTAAGCGCGCTCTCTCTCTCTCTCTCTCACACACACACACACACACACATCAGGCCCATGAAGCGCTCCTTATGGACCCAGCTCCTGAAGCTTCGCAGGAAGAAAGATTTTAGGAAAAAAATGATAATGGTAAGTTTGTTCTTCGTTTGCATATTTGAACTTCATAATCTTGGCATGAAATGCTAATTAGTGTTCTGTTGTCCAAGTTTCTGGAAGGTCACAAAAGGATCAATTTGCCTCTAAAACCATTTAGGATGGACCATATCAGGACCTATATCGATCTCAACAATGGACATGTGAAGTTGAAGTATATATAGTGAACCTGAACTTCATGGCATCATTCAGAAGAAAAAACCAAAAGGTGTACAAACTTCCATTGGAGATTTTCTATTTGATGAATTAATTGCAGAAGACACTACCTTTTCCAGTATTACACAATGAAACATACGAACATTGGGCTACAGCATTTGATGAAAGAATAGGTTACTAATTTCACTTGCTGCAATTCCCTATTTCCATGTAGACAGCCTGGTAAATACCAGGTCGAAAAAGTTCACCACCAATCTACCATCAAGAATACTCATTATGCACTACAGAACCATGTTTTCAACCATAAAACCCTCAAATGTGCTGAGACTGATTTAGATCCAACATCCTATGTTCATCATGGATGTAAAAGAAGTTGATCAAAACAATCTTCTGTGTGTATAGAAATGTATGAAATAAAGAAAATTAAATTAATTTATAACCTAACACATGATCATGTTCCAAAATATAAGAAGAATCCTCTTCAAAATCCTCGTAGAAATTCGGGCCCACAATTCATAATCAAACCAAAGATTCATGGAGACACATGACAGGTTGTAAGATGATGATAAAAGTACAACAAAAATTTCCCTCCATGGGACAGTATCTGTTGCTGATTTAAAATAAAAAAAATGTTCTCTTCTTGATTAGCATCGTCATCTCATCTTAATTCACAAACAAGCAGCTCATTCTGCCTAGCCAAATAGATCATCATCGTTGTCGTCATCATTATCTCCAGGGTTAATTTTGGGATTTTCACTTACAGAACCGGGAGCATTTCCTTCAGCATGTTTTATAGGAGAAGCTTGTCTATCACCAGATCCAGCAGATGATAATGCCCAAGAAGAACCTACTTTGCCGGAAAATGATTCTCCATAAAGATCATCATACATACCACCACTCTTTGAAGGAGTCTTGACCTTATTCAAAACTTCTTGAAGTTTCTCTGTCACGCCTATTTGGGAGACAGAGACTTCCTTCACAGAGGTCTGTTCTGTCCCTTTCGGTATTACAGTGATCTGTACTAGGGATTCATATTTTCCAACAAGACTTCCTTCTTTAACACCCATAGGACCAGGCTCCGTCTCTACATCAGCCCCATCTGAAACCCCAACAACTTCAACCAGCTCCCCGCCAACCTGATCTCTAAATGCCACCCTGCTTCTCCTAATTCTCTTTGATGCTCTCTCATTTAGCCCACTGTCATCCTTTCCACCTGATGAGCTACTCGATCCTGTGGATTTAAGTAATATGTCAGGCCGTGTCAACCCATTCAAAAAACGATTAACGTATGTGTTATAAGCCAAAACCGCTTCTTCATCTGAAGGATCCGGTGGAGAAGGTAATTCAATTTCTGAAGGTTTTGGAGGTGGAGGGAATAGAGCAGCATTATTCTTCCTCAATACATAAGTTCTCGTAGATGCAGCAAACCGTAGAGACTGTCCAACCTCAAGTTCAATAGGAGAATCTTTGGTTAATCGCTCATTTGCAACAAACGTTCCATGTGCTGACCCCAAATCAATTACATATATACTGTGACAGATATACGCAACTGCGTCAATGACAGTAAACGTAACTGTTCATTTGAACAAGAATATATTTTCAATTCTGAATTGTCCAATAAATGAGGAACTTCAAAAGCAACTTCCTATAAATTACTCTTCTTACTTTGTCAGCAAACAGAGATATAAATATGTTGACCTAAAGCACATACTTCTGTTTGATATTAAATTATGGAAGAATTATATGTAGATCAATAGAGTTACAGATAATATTGTAGGCACTAAACTGTTTACTTCATAGCGGGTATCCCAGTATTGTAAAGAGCTTAAATTAACATATATTTTGATTTATTAGAGGAAGAACATCTACCGGTAATTCTACTGATCAATTTAATTTCTACAAATCAACAACTATGCATTTCTCCACTATATATTTTGGGGAAAGCTTGACAGTTATAACATATATTTGCACAATCTACCAAGTAAAATCAAATAAAATATGCTAATGCAGTTAGAAAGAACAATAAAAGAAAGCAAATAGAGTTACAAAAAGGTTATATATCAAACCTTCCATCTTTGTGAGGAACAACAGCAGCATGTTGGCGCGAGACAGACTGATGGTCCAGGACAAAATCACAAGTCGGAAGCTGCCTACCGAAGATATGCCTCCGCTTATCCAAATTAATCCGATCAAGAACCTCTCCATCCTTTAAAACGTCAAGATAATAAACACCAGGTCGTGGCTCAACAGCCCAATCAGGAGGCTGCCAGGTCGACTGGCCTCCTCCAACCTGAGTCATGTGCTGAGTAGGCACTGCAGCTGAGGCCATATCCAGGCCCACGGTTTTTTGCAAAACATTGTGTTGATTTAGGTATTGGGTTTGTGGAAAAGATGTTTGAGGATGATTAATTGGAGCTGTGGAACGGAGAGCTGCATTAGTAGTCGCCGATGTGGTTGATTTAGTACCTGAATTTGTATTAACTGAGAATGGTTCCAAAGTCTCGGCTTTCTTAAAACGATCAAGACCTGATCTTCCATACATTGTTCTCAGCCTTATCTTCTCATACAAAAACGTTTCAAAACTCCAATTGAGTAATAAGTATACTTAATGACAGTTCCATAATGTAGTGCAAGCTCATGCAAGAAAACCAACCAATAAACTGATATTTGCTTCCTTCCCTTTTACTGATATCCCTCTAAACTTGACCCTAAGTTCAAACAAAAAAAGAATTCAAATAAAAATACAAAATAGATTTAGTGCTAAATTTACCGCTGCTCAAATAAAAAGTGTTCATGATGGTGATGCTGTGTACTGGAAGCATGAATGTGTGCAAGAAAGCTCAGTTCCTAGAATAAAATAGAAAGATTTAATTCCCAAAAAAGTATTCATAAACAAAGATCCCATTTTCAAATAGTATTAATCGAGAAACATAATTCACACACTTCCACTTATACTTAGCCCTCGTTTGGCCCCCTTTTTTTTCCATTACATTACATTAATTTTTTCTCTATTCATTTCAACCACAAATTTATCAAATAAAATATTATTACACACAAATCTAAAACTTTTCACTACTTTTCTACCACGCTTCTAAACCTCACATTCTCCCATAAATCACTATTCTAAAAACCCCAAAATGGGGGCCAAACAGGGGCTTAATAAATTAAAAACTGAGTAAATCAATATCACTAAAAAGCTACACATTAAAGCAACCAGTACTCAAATCAATTACACAAGCACGGATATCAAAATTTTCAACACCGCAAATGAAATTAGTTCATAACATGCAATATATATTAAGCATTAAGTTTGGGCAATAACATAATTATAAAAAAATGGGACAGCAAAAACACAGGATATATAGCGTAAAATCTAGTAATTCTAAACGAGAAAAAACACTAACTTCCGTCCGAAAATAGTTCAATTTTTTATTTGTTAACACAAAGTGTTTGCAGAGAAAAGGAAAAAGGAACGCTGTAAAATGAGACAGTGGCTTACCTCTTGCGGTGTTTCGCCTATTCTGGCTTAATTAAAAACTTCAAAAATCGCAGAAATTTGGACAATTATTGAATCTTGAAAAGAGAACAGTGAGATGAAGATTGTAAATCGAAGACGAAGAGAGAGAAGTGGGGTTGCAAGGGTAAAGGAGGAAGATGATCCCGAGAGTGTGATTAGTGGATAGTTGACTGTCTTGGGCTGGGCTTTGGAACTTCATTTTGGGCCGGAGCCTTTTTATTTGTGGGCTAGGGCCAGGAAATAAATTAGCTACGAAGGTTAAATTGAGAAAATTAGAGTACGAAAAATTTCATTAGTAAGAGATTAAGGCCTTGTTTGGAGGAAATTTTTATCAATTTTTTTAGAGAAAAATTCATAAATCTTACTTTAAGTATACACTATTTCAAAAATAAGAAAAACAACTTTTAAATTTCAAAAATCAGATATTTAACATATATTATATATAGTCACCCCCACCTCCACCACTCATGCCGCTCTGACGACCGTCCGCCGACTATTCCGACGATCATTCCGACGACTGCTCCAATTCCGACGACCATTCAGCCATCGACTGCTTCGATTTCGACGACTGCTCCGATTTCTACAAATGCTCCGACGACCGTTCGGGCGATCGTTCCGACGACTGCTCTGATTTCGACGAGTATTATGGTGACTGCTCAGATACCGGTGAATATTTCGGTGACCGTTCAGCCATCGATTTATTCCGGCAACTACTCTGATTCCGACAATTGTTCCAACTCCAGCGANGACGAAATAATTAACCACAGTTCTATACAATATGGTCATAGCTATCAAATTAATTGATCATATAGATCTGCGACCCGTCTATATTGATTTGTGAATTTTATAGGTCACAAATTATTTATCGATCACGAATCAAAATTTTTATAAGTCACCGATTATTTTGAGATCACAAATCAACAATTTTATAGGTCGTAAATTATTTTATTAGTCACGGATCAAAAAATTACAGGTCACAGTTATCTATGAGTCACATATTTTCGAATTTATTGATCACGGATTAATTTTTAATCACAAATTGTCGAATTTTAAGGTCACGGTTAGTTCAAATAGTTGGTCACATACACCAAACACCCCACCAAATTTTATAGGTCACAAATTTGTTCGAGATCACAAATATTTTTTTATCGGTCACAGATTAATCAATTTAATGGAAACAAATAATAAAATAATATGTGACCACCACCTCACAACTGCCACCTCTTACAAATCGATGACTGAAAGGTCACCGGAATATTCACCAGCATCGGAGCAGTCACCGGAATAGTCACCGGAACGATCGCCGGAACTAGAGCAGTGGCCAGAACAGTCGCGCTGAATAGTCGTCGGAACGGTCGTCAGAATCGGAGCAGCCACAGGAACGGTTGCATAATAGTAATCGGAACGGTCGCCGGAATCGGAGCAATCGTCGAAATCGTCACCTGAATAGTCACCGAAACGGTAGCCAGAATCGGAGCAATCGTCGGAATGATCGCCGGATGATTGATATATATATATATATATTCACGGGTGGGTCCCAACTTTGACAAAAAAAAAAAGTCAGAAATCTGCTATTAATTTCCTCTAGACAAGCACTAACTATGACCTATTTCAAATCTAAGAAATGATGTTTACTTTTTCAAAAATCAGATATAAATTTAAATTTTATTTATTAAATGATTAATTAAAATATTTCATTAATTAAATATATTATGGTCACAATATTATATAATATATGGTCATGGTTATGTATTAGTCACAACTACAAATGCCACAGTCACAAACGACAAATTTTATAAGTCACAAATTAAATAAATTAGCTTGTCAATTATCATTTTTTTGGTTACAAATCAAAAATTTTAAGAGTTATAACTTATTTTATGGTCACAAAATATCAAATTAATTGGTCACAACTTAATAAATTTTTAGGTCACATTATCAAATTATTGGTCACGACTTAATAAATTTTTAGGTCACACGTTATTTATTGGTCACAATTTATTTATTTTATTGATCACGTATTGTTTATTGGTCCATATCAACTAATTTATTGGTCATGATGAACAAAACAATTTATGACCACCAGTTACCACTACCTCCAATAACACCATCGCCAACACCACTGCAACGACGACAGCCAACACCACCCTCAAATACCACCATCGTCGTCACTACCACCACCACCTCAAATCCATTATCGCCACCAACAACCACAATCAGTTGCACATCTACACCATCTTTACCACTGCCAAAACCTCGACTGCACCACTACACCATCTCTACCACTATATCTCCACCACCGTCAATCACCATTGCCTGCACCACCATGACCATCCAAATAAATGGACACACTCTCTCCAACGCACACCACCACACACTGCACATCGCACACCACCACCACCACTACATACCACACAGCCACAACGCACACCACCACCACCACTGCACGCTGCACATCGCACACCATCACTACCACCTCGCACCTCACATGGCACCGCCATCAAACACTACGCTAGAGCCACCTTCATCAACTCACGACAACTGGTCAACACCACTGCACACTACACACAAACTAGAGCCAACACCACTTTGCCAACACCACCGCACACAACATCGTACACGACCACCGTACCAACCCAACCACTACACACAGCACTACACCCAACCACACAACAGCACCCAACCATTGCACACCGCATCGCACACCCACTATTACCGCAATCACAAAATCAACACACCATCACCACCACCGCACCACAGAATCACCACCGAACCGTCTATCACGGAACTACTAAAAAAAATGGATCCGCGTTGTGCGCAACGGCGATGTGCTACCACGCATGAAAGAAAGCCGCTGCTCGTGATTGCGTAGCAGTCATATAGTAGCAAAAGCATGATGATTTCCTATCCAAGTATCTTGTTGGACAGATGGACGTTGCGCTATCATTCACGATATTGATATGCTTTGAGAAATTGGCATATCACAAGTCCGACTTGTGCCCACTAATGTTGAAAACTGCAAGCTAATGATTTAATTCCACTTGAACCATCCTTGGAGATTGTCAATAAGAAATGCACTGTCTTGCAAAATTTTGATTGTGCTGCGAGGCCTGCGATATGTGAAGATGTGGGAAAATAGGAGATTAAATTTGGTCGTGAATGGAAATTGTTATTTGTTTATTTGTTGATTTTTATTTTTTTTCATTTTGTTAAATTTTGTTTATGTTCTAGACTAATCGTGTTTTTTTATGTCTGGTAGCTGTGGATGAAAATCGAAGGCTTCAACTTCTAATGATAATTGATGAACATTTTGATAAATTTTAATTATCTGATGCTCTAGGTTGGTTATGTTTAATTTTTCTAGTAGAAGATCAAATGTCAACGATGCCAAGAGGGGTTTTGAAGGAGATGGCTTTAATAGCTCGTGCTTTGGTATACATAGTGGAGAGGCAAACATCATTAATGAAGGGCTGAATAGTTTTGGGAACGAATAGAGCCTTTGTTGGTCCCAGAGTTCGCAAAGAACACGAACAAAGTAGTAAATCGCAAGAAAGAAAAGAACACAAATGATTTGTCGGCCAAAGGGTCCCGGATGTTCAGCCTCAGGCCTACTCACCCGGTGAGCATCCACACAAAGGGATTACGCTCTAGATCCACTAAAATCACCAAGAACATATTACAATGTATGAAGAAATCAGAGATTTCTATAAAGTAACTCTCGACTAAAAAACACTTAGAAAACTATACACAATCACATTGAATATACATCAAGTACACTCACTGCCTTATCACTCAGATATTACAGAAAATCACTCAAATTTACAAACGGCGGTGAGAATGAGATGAACCCTAATCACACAGAGAGAAAAAATGTCAAAAGTCACTGAACAGTTACACGAAAAATGAAGGTTCGAGAAACACTTAAGGCGGGGAGATCAGGAGTCTTCAGCCAACGATGGAGATCTGGCCACGTGTAGGGCAAGGNGAAATCAGAGATTCCTTCAAAGTTTCTCTCGCCTAAAAATCACTAAGAAATTACACATAATCTCATTGAATATACATCAAGTGCTCTTACTGCCTTATCACTCAAGAATATGCAGAAATCACTCAAATTTATTAACGACAGAGAGAAAAAGATGAACCATAATCACAAAGAGAAAAAACATCTCAAAGTTACTGAATAGTTACCAAGAAAATGAAGATTCGAGAAACACTTTTAGGGCAGAGAGATCAAGATGTATCATCAACGGTGGAGATCTGGCCAAGTGTAGGGCCAGATCACAAATCAACTAAATAATAACATTTTGGGCCAAAGGCCTGGATCGGTACTGGCCCAACACAATCAACTGGGCCAAAAAATTATGAGGCAACCCAATTAATAACAATCTCCACCTTACTGAATAATTCTTGGTGACTTAGTGTACTAGAGGACCATTATGTATCATTTGCTCTTATTCAACCTGTTAAAAAAAAAAACAAAACAAAAAGTTAGAATTTATTCACACACAAGCCCTACTTGACTATTCTGAACTTACTGATGCAAATCAGTAATGTTTAGAGTATTCAAGTAGTTTTTAAATTTATTTAAAGGTAAGAGTTTGGTTCCCAAATTAGAAGGGTTAAACTCAGTTGAAATTTTCTCTAGATTGATCAATCATTTTTCAGCCATGTTCCTCACAAAGTGGAACTTAATATTAACATGTTTAGTTCGATCATGATACATGGGATTTTTGTTAAGGTGTATAGCACTCTGATTACTAGTATAAATTTTGACAGAATTATTCACAAAGCTAATTTCATAAAGTAACCCTCTTAACCAAAGACTTTCCTTAACAGCCTCACATGCAGCTATATATTCTGCCTCTGTAGAAGACAAGGCAACAAGTTTTGCAATTGAGATTTCCAGCTAATACAGCCATCACACAAAGTGAAAACATAAGAAGAGATAGATCTTCTCTTATCTAGATCTCCAGCAAAATCAGAATCAGTGTAACCTTTCAAAACAATGCCTTCATTACATTTTTTAAACAACAAACCTAGATCGGTTTAGCCTTTCAAGTATTTTAACATCTATTTCATAGCAAGCCAATGTGTCTCACCAGGATTAGCCATAAATCTACTAAAAATGCTTATACCATGAGCCAAATCAGGTCTAGTGCACACCATAAGATACATTATGGATCTAATAGTGTTATCATAGGGAATATTTTCCATTCTTTTAAACGTTTCATCAGTTTTAGGTCACTGTTCATTAGATAGTTTGAAATGATTTGCAATAGGCAAAGAAGCAGGTTTACAGTCAATCATAAAAAAAATTTCAAATATTTTCTTAACGTATGTACACTGTATTAACCATAACATATAGTCAATTCTGTTTCTTTCTATTTTCATGCCTAATATCTTTTTAGCTTGTCCTAAATCTTTCATTTCAAACTCAAATTTTAGTTTTGATTTAATAGAGTCTATTTTAGATCTCTCATGACAAGCAAGTAACATATCATCAACATATAAAAAACAAGTAAATAGATTCAGGTCCTCCTGGCCCTTTGAAGAAGAGACAAGAGTCATAATTGCTTTTAACAAAACCCAAAGTCTCAATGTAAGAATTGAACTTTTTATACCATTGTCTAGGAGCTTGCTTCAAGCCATAAAGGAATTTTTTTAACAGGCAGACCTTATGAGCATTAGATTTTACTTCATAGCCCACAGGTTGTCTCATATAAATGGTTTCCTCAAGATCCCCATTTAGAAAAGTTGTATTTACATCAAGTTGATCAAGTTCCCAGTTAAAATGCAAGAAGAATTCTAATAGAGGTGTATTTAGCAACAGGAGAAAATATCTCATTGTAGTCCACTCCTTCTTTTTTAGTGAAGCCTTTAGTAACAAGTCTAGCTTTATACATTTTACCTCCCATATTAGAATCCCCTTCTTTAATTTTGAAAATCCATTTATAGTCAACAACTTTTTGATTTTTAGGTTTATTTACCAAAATCCAAGTTTTGTTTTTGATCAAAGAATCCATTTCTTCATTCATACCTTCTTTCCAGACCTTAGACTCAGAACAATTGACAGCTTCTTCAAAAGTAGAGGATTCAGTATTCAGAAAATCAAGAACAGTGAATAGAGTAACAAAATCATCACTATTAAACCTAGTGGAAGGAATTCTGTTTCTTCTATCTCTGTCTCTAGTCAGTTGGTAGTCAGCCAAGGAAGGATTAATGGATTCAGTTTCATATCAGGTTCACTTTGGTCCTGATTAGCTTCAGATTGAGTAGACTCCAACTCAATCAAGTCATTAAGATTTTCTGTTTGATTTTCAAGAATGATCTCAATTGTAGAAGCAGTATTATCATATACAGTTTTAGATTTAGTCTTGTAGGAGAACTCAGTTTCATTAAAGATGACATTTCTGCTGATAATAACTTGAAAATCATTATTACATTTAACCCAAAATCTGTAACTTTTGGTCTCTTTCCCATACCCCTAAAAAGACACTTCAAGGATCTTGGTTCAAATATTCCTTCGTTTTGATGGGAATATGCAGCACATCCAAAAACCTTAAATCTATTGTAATCAGGCACATTGTTGGACTACAGTTTGTCAGGGATTTGAAAATTAATGGCACTTGAAGGACTTCTTTTAATGATATATGTGGTTGTTTTTAAAGCTTCTCCCCAAAACATTTTTGGAAGGCCAGAACTGTGAATCATACACCTGACCTTTTCCAATAGGGTCCTATTCATCCTCTTAGCAATACCATTTTGCTGAGGAGTGTATGTCACAGTTCTATAACTTAGAATTCCATTTTCTTTACAAAAAGAATCAAATTCCAGATTGTAGAATCCAATGCCATTGTCAGTCCTAAGTGCTTCGATTTTCTTATTGGTTTGATTTTCAATCATTAATAACCATTGTTTGAAATTTTGAAATGTATCTGACTTATGTTTCAAAAGAAAAGTCCATCTTTTTCTTGAAAAATCATCTACTATAAGCAAGTAGAATCTGAAACCACTCAAGGTATTCACAGATGCTGGACCCCACAAGTCAACATGTAAGTAGTCTAAAATAGAAGTGGATTTATGGACTCCAGTTTTAAAGGAAGCTTATTTTGTTTTCCAAAAATACAGTCTTCACAGAAACTATGTTTTTCAAAATTATCTTTTCCAAAGTATCCAAGTTTGTTTAAAATTGTTAATCCCTTTTCAGACATGTGGCCAAGCTTTTTGTGCCAGATTAGAGACTTGTCGGATTTTATATTCACGGCAGTAGAGTAGTAACCTACTAAAGGTTCAGCATGTATGGTGTAGATACCATTAATCTTGGGCAAAGAGATGATCTCTTTATTATTAAGATGAAGTTTGATGAAGATTTTGTGGATTCTTATATCATAGTCTTCATCTAACTCCCTTAAAGAAATCAGATTCCTCTTTAATTCAGGAACAAATCTGACCTTATCAAGTTTTAAGTATTTTGTTATTATCAATTTGAAGATTTACCTTTCCTATTCCAACTCATGTCATTTCCCATCTGAACTTGTCCCCCATTTCGATCAACAAGTTCAGTAAACCAATCCCTTATAGGGCACCTATGGAAAGTACAGTCAGAGTCAAGAACCCATTCTTTTGGGTTCCTATTAGTAGTGTTAACAAGAACAACCCCCCGAATATCATGTTCAATTTTACATGCAATTGCAGCAGACCCATCAAGATTATGTTTGTCTTTCATATCAGAAATCTTTTTGAAGTAATCTTTGATTAGATGTCCTATTTTCCCACAGTAGTAGCATTTTCTAGGCTGAAGTTTAGATTTAGATTGATTCTTGTTATGATTTTTGAACTTGGCAAACTGGGGTTTATCTCTTTTGTAAGAGTTGTAGTTGTATTGATTTCCCTTTTTGTTCTGATTTGGTTTCTCTCTCACATTCAAAGCTTTATTAGATTTATAGTCCTTGAAGTCAGATTTTAATTCAAGTTCTCTATTCCTCAAGGATGATATGACAATATCAACAGTAAGATCAGTTCTCCCATATTCCAAGGTATTTCTAAGATCTCTATATTTGTCTCCTAAGGCATTCAGTAGAGCCACTACTTGTTGATCTTCAGACAATTTCTCATAACAATCAGTCAATTCTTGAACAAGTTTTGTAAATTTATCAATGTTATCTTCCAGTACTGAGGATGGATTAAATATGAAGTTATAAAACTGTCTAAGGAGATAGCATTTATTAGGCATACTCTTAGCAAGATAGAGAGATTCTAACTTAGTCCATAAACCCTGTGTATTAGTGGTTTCTCCAACTTTCCTAATAACAGTATCAGATAAGTGAGAAAGATAGAACTCCAAGCAATCTCATCTAACTCGTGCCTACTATAAACACTGAATTCAGGTGGCCAAGTCCCATCTATGGCAGCGACACACACCTCTGTTGTAACAACATAGCCCTCATTTTTTGTCTCCATAGACTAAAGTCCCTAGTCCCCCTCCAAACTTCTACTTCAAACTTATGTGCAGTAGACATGATTAAAGATAAGCACACAAGAATCAAATAATATGCAACACAGTATCTAGCAAGGGTTGACAGTATGAGAAAAGACTTCAAAAAATTATAGAATACAATTAGGGCTAACAATTGATCGATCAGTGATAATAATATCATGCAAGAATCGTCAATTTTGAAAGTGTTTAAGGAGTGGCAACCCTTTAGTCCCCTACTCTCTCAGATTTGCAGATCCTCAATGAGATCTTGGACAAAGGAAAGCAGGAGAGCATTACTTACCTTAGTAACAAATTCCAAAAATTGACACAAGGAACTAGAAATAATAGGGGGTTTAAGAGAATACCAAAAGCTGATGAGAAGAAAACATCAGAAAACAGGTGCAGGAAGCAGCGAGTCGCACAGACTCAGTGAAGAACTCATTGGAATCGGACGAGTCAACTCAACTTACCACGACTCAGTATGAGTCAAATGAGTTACCATGACTCAATACCGAGTTAGATCAAGAACACCACAAACTCAGTAAGAAAACACCAAATCAAAGGAGATAACCCAACGCAGAAACGATTTTCTAGAAAAATGATACAGATCAATTTTGAAGGATTTTAAAACTTTACATAAAATAATAAACCACAAAACTCAACCTAAAGATTTATCTTTCACAAAGGTCGTTTCAAAAATCGTAAGATTTATACAATCAAACAATTTGAAAAATTAGGGTTTCTGAAAAAATGTACACTGGCACAAGTAAACAATAAATAGGGCCTCTAATACCACTTGTCGATCCCAGAGTTCACCAAGAACACAAGTAAACAATAAATTGCAAGAAAAGAAAAGGAACACAAAGGATTTTTCGTCCAAAGGGCTCGGATGTTCAGCCTTAGGCCTACTCACCCATTTAGCATCAACACAAAGGGATTACGCTCTAGATCCACTAAAATCACCAAGAATGGATTACAATGTATGAAGAAATCAAAGATTCCTTCAAAGTTTCTCTCGCCTCAAAAACACTTAAAAAACTATACACAATCTCATTGAATATACATCAAGTGCACTCACTACCTTATCACTCAGATATTATAGAAAATCACTCAGATTTACAAACGGCAAGGAGAAGGAGATAAACCCTAATCACCAGAGAGAAAACATCTCAAAAGGCCCTGAACAGTTACACAAAAAATGAAGGTTCGAGAAACACTGAAGGCAAGGAGATCGGGAGTCTTCAGCCAACGGTGGAGATCTGATGACATGTAGGGCCAGATCACAAACTCAATAAATTGATAAGGCGTGTAACAAAAATGCAGGCACGACTTAACAACCAAGTAACAACAATTTTGTAGGCCAAATGATCTGGATCAGCACTGGACCAACATAACCAACTGGGCTAAAAAATTATGAGGCAGCCAAATACATAACAACTTGTGTTAAGATCATTTGAGTTAGGATTAACAATTGATTTGGTTGGAACACTTGAAGATAGTGTTGATACTGTTGGTTGTGTGCCAAGGCCACATCAAATTTAACTTTGTGCACTTATTTTACACCATCTTCAAGTTCTGGTAAGGCTGACCTCCAATCTCGTCCTTTCTATATAAGTATGTGTTCATATTCAAAAGATATCAACACAAACAATACAAGATTGATCCCTATTATATCCAAAATATATTTCCTCTCTTCTTTTCAATCACACGTTTTTCAATAAAATAATATTACACGTATATTTAAAACTTTTCCTTATTTTTTAACCACATTCTCCATCAATCTACTATTTCAAAATGCATTCTTACAATAAAATGGGGCTCAAACAAGCATTAAGGATTGCCATAACTAACTGCAAAAAATTTCCGTCTTCTTGTTCTCCTAAAAATCTAAAGTTCATACATCTTATAGTCATACAAGTTACCCTACCTTAAGTTTGGCTCCTATTTTCCTGTAGTCACTCCCATTCAATCATTGACAATTGACTCGCACTAACTCACATGCTTCAAATGCCTCTACGACAATTTTTACACGGTCACAAATCAATAAACACCATTTTTTGCTGCAAAAGACATGTATAGGTTATCAACAACTTCTGGGTAAAACTGAAACATAAACCTTTTCTTTTACACATAATGACAGGAAAATAAAAACTAGCATACCAAGCTTGCATATTGCTGTTATGTTTTACCCTCGTTTCTAGTGGCGGATTCAGAAAAAAATTGGACACGGGCTAAAACGCAAAAAAATAAATAAATAAATTACACAAAAATATTTTTTTTTACTAATTTTTGTTTTTTTACTTCGGATCTTGGCTGTAGCAGAGGCTAGGCCATCCCTAGATCCGCCTCTAGTTGTTTCTGCATTGAGTCATGCTACATGTACATTACTTTTTATATCATTCTTTACATTATAACATGTGGCATCATCTACACCATTAATTTTGAATCTTGAAATTGCATCAATACACTGCCACCTTCCACATAGGGAGGGATATAAAGCTAGATGTACACAATAATGTACATCTAGCAAAATTCTTGTGCATCTCATTTGCTTCTTCCAAAGCCAAACCCTTCGGGTACTCGTTTAATCAACATTGGGTATATAGGGGTAATAGGTTTCCACAGCAATAGAGGAAAGTGGGGCCATGTTTTACTGTAGTTTCTTCTACGAAAAAGGTATAACACACCCCCTCTGTTGTTAGTAACCTTCCCTCTAGATTTGTTCTATTACGTTGTGTTTTTATAAGACCAAGATTCAAAACAATAAATGTGTTTGAGCCACATTATTTTAAAAGACTGTATTTTACAAATATTAGATTGATGAAGAATGTGTCGTTAAAAAAGAATGAAAAGTTATTGATGTGATAGAAAATATTATTTTATTGAAAAATGTATGGTTGAAAATGAGTAAAAAAATGAGAATGAAAATTTGTAAATGGCTCAAACAGGGGTAATAACTATAATGGAACAAATATGTAGATTGACTAATTTATGCTATGAAAATTTCAGAGCAATATCTGAACATGTTTTGCTAATTTCTTTTCCAAGTTAAGTTCTCTCTCTCTTTTATGGATAAGTATCCCTTTTTGAATTTTATTTGTGTGGGAAAACTGAAGTTTTTCGCATAAAAGTCAAAACAACAATTCATTTATTGATATTTGTGCTTCCTATAACACATGTTCCATTAATAAAGAGCAATGTTGTACAAATAATTATTCTCTTTCTCTCTCTTCAATAAGAATTATTCTATTTGTACAAAAAAGTTGTCAACTTGGCGGCCCCCTATTGCCCCTACCGCAGGCGTCCCCCAATAGGGGGGCTCCAAGTGACGTTTTGTCAAAAAGGTTGTTAAAGGTTTTTGTACAAGTAGCATGGTTGCTTCAATAATGATGTACAAATAATATTGAAGAGAGAGGAAGAGAAAAAAAAACTTGCATGAAGTCATTACCTTAACCATAAAGAATGGATGTCGAAGACGGAGTTAGTTACTGAAGTAAAGTCGTAACAAAGTAACCATATTGTAATGTGCACTTGGATAACTTCCTTTGATTCAGGCCCGCTACACTTTTTAATTATTAGGAGAACTCAAATACACTCTTTTAAATTTAGGAAACAACTCTCATCTTCTGATAGTCGAGAATGGTCTTCATGCCCTTCTTGCCCATCTTGAAACTTTTACAAAGTTTCGTTTGTCACACTTTTTCTTTCAAGGAGGATTAAACTCTTGATTGCAACTTTCTTCGAACTTCTAATAAAAGTATGAAAAAAAGTTAATCGTACAATCTCTCCATTATAAATGCATTTAGTAAGCACGCCATAATTTTTGAGATGAAAAATAAAAAAAATAAAATCTTAGGAGTAATGTTATTTAGCACAAGTTGTGCTACAACAACAGTTTATATGACACAGTGTGACTTTAAGCCCATGTTTCACAAACCATACTTTTCAAGAGAGAGAGAGAGAGAGAGAGAGAGAGAGAGCTTTGAATTGTGATTTTTAGGAGAATATGTAATTAAAAAGTAGGAAATTTTTTGAATTTACGTTCAAAATATTTTATTATGTGAATGTGTGATTGAAAATGAATTTGAAAAGTATGGTTATCAAACATGGGCTGAATTATATGTTTAATTAAATGATTTATCTATTCCTTATACTTAAATTGAGTTTATTGTTTAATGACACATAAGATGGTAGTAACACCACTACTGCTAGATAACATTATTTAGATCTTATTTATTGCATAGTCGAGATTTATCTTAAAAACGTTTTTCACCACATTTTGTGATTAAGATGACAATATGCATTTATGATAAAACTTTCCAATTCCAGGTATATAAGTGTATAACATTTATAGTGCTAGTTTTCTTTTCGAACCACATATGGTATCTGTTACAGGTCTTTTGAGGCCCTCCATCTCGTCCATCCACCTTATTCGCCACGTGGTGGCCGAACTGATCTGGTGTTGCCACGTGGTAGATGAACTAAATCCATATCGGATGAACTGATTTCATAACTCCGAACTGAAACACTATTCGCCGTACCTCGTAGAAGAATCGAACTCATCCGCCAATCAAGCGAATGCAAAGGCTCACACTCCGCATTCCTTACACCTCACAATCTGCCTCGCCACACCTCAACCAAGATCTTTTATGAGATCTCTCCAAAATCAAGTTCTTGACTGATTGATGGGACGTGTGGTAGGCTACAAACGATCAACTCAGTTGCTATGTCAGAAATTATTTAATATTCGCCAAACTATATGGATGGACAGATTGACGCCTATAAAAGGATGATCTATCCGGGATCTGAAGCCACGTGTCTCCTCATCCAACGGTTCACCTCTTCTCTTCTTTAGTATAAATATCCCCACACAATTGTAAATAAGGGGTGGAAAATCTGAACATTCTAGCCTTTAATCCTAAAATCTCACACGTTATTTACACACGTTCTCAACCACATCCTGGTGATCGCCTCACCATCGGATGCCACTATCTGTTTGACTGAAAAGCTGACTTGACCGTCGAGTGCTCGCGGCCGCTTCTACCCCTATCGAAAAAGGCCATGAGTGACTAACAGTGTGCTATCATGTGCATGAAGGAGCTTACGTGGAGTACTATTCTGTTGGCCACGTGCCGGAGCCATTTTTCAGGGTCAACATATTGGGGCCGTCTGTGGAAAATCGTTACTATAACCACGAGCATCCGTACAAGGGAAAAAGCCTGCCGGAACCTTTTAGTTGTTTTTCCCCTTGAAAAATGGAGTTGCCCTTGAAAAAGGAGCAAGTGGAAATCATTGCCTAGGTTCTCATCATTCGAAGGAAAAGAACTTGCAAACCAATGAGTTCAGAAGACGACGAAGTGAATCTAGGAAAAGTAAGGGACATCTCTAAAGAAGAGATCATTCGGAACAACGTCACACACCAGTGGCCTCATCATCGACACCGTAGAGAAAGAAGAACTGCCGCACAGCTGACTACAGAAGTGGCACGCATGACCACGGACATGAGAAACATCGCGGCCCAGAATGCAGCCATGTAGGAACTCCTCATGCAAGTGTAAAATCAAGGCAGCTTTCAGGCTCATCAGAATCCTGCAAGGTCGAGCCAATGAGCCGAAGTGGAATCAAGCTGGAGAACTCATCAGAGCCCGTAAAGGGAAACTCCAGTTAAAAAAGGAGTGAGAATGAACACTTCAAACTACACAGCCACTCCTACTGATAGCACCCAGGTTGGGAGAGAGAATTTTCTCCCAGATTATGAAGAACGACCTCAGAGGTTCGCAAGTGTTTTGATCGGATCGGACGAACCCTAGAAATAGGGAGCAGTCCGTTCATGCAACAGCTCGTCCCAAAGATGAGTACAAAGTCAGGAGGTGCAAACCCCTCCGCCTAGGAATAGGCGAGAAAGGCAAAATCTGGTGGACTGGGGAAATCAAGACGGAGCTTCCCTACGACCACCTCGCCCTTTGCAAGATGGGAATGACTCCGATGAGCCTTGCCGATCCTACGAGCTCAATGTTGATGATGATAACTTCTCTTTCTCCAGGGAGCTTCATAGCTTTCCCATACCTCGAAACTTTGTTCCTCCTAAGATCCCCAAGTATGAAAGAAGGGATGACCCAGAAAAACACATCAACAAGTATAAAACACAAATGAGCTTGCAATGAGCTTCACCTGCCCTTAAATACAGGGTCTTCTACTTAACCATTAGTGGTACAGCCGAAGTGTGGTGCGGCAGGTTGGCGCCTCTCAGCATCAGGAGCTGGCCAGACCTCAAGAAGGCATTCTTGAACCAATATTTGTCAAGGAAAGAGGGAAAGGAGTCAATCCAGTATCTTCAAAATATGAGGCAAGCAGCAGGAAAGACTTTGAAAAGTTACCTCGCCCGCTTCACCGACGAAATAACCTATTGTGAGCAAGTCATAGACAAAAAGTGGGCTGAATATGAATACTTTATTTTAGAGGAATGTCCGGAATAAAAATCCATCTACCTATGACGAGTTGGTGGAGATGATGAAAATTGAAATTGTCAATGAAGAAATGATTGATCACCGAAATCGGGCAGCGCAAGGGCTCCCCTAGTCTCAGAGACAGATCGATAAGGGGCCTACTTCGTAGATTGTAAGCCTGTAGTGGACCCAGGCTGGACATGCAGTAGCTCCCATTTCGGGACAGGCATTGGCTACAGCCACTCTGAATGCGGTGCCAACACTAGCTTATGAAAACACTGGACCTAACAATAATGCCACAACCAGAAACCTCGGGAGACCCTCAACCCCTAGGAATAGAGGAAGAGGCGGAGTACCAAGAAACAGGCCTCGGGAGGCACCACAGCCATACTGCACCTTTCACCGCTTCTACGACCACGACACAAGTGAATGTCGGGAAGCTGCAAGATCCACTAGAAGCAATCCCAATAGGGCCTGGGATAACCATCATCAAGATGAAATCCCAAGGTAAAACTCACCAAGGAGAGGCGAAACAAGGCGACATTCACCTCGGAATGATAGAAACGAAGACAGGGATAGGTCAAGAAGTGGATATCGGTTTAGAAGGGACCGAACCGCCGCCCATGAGCATCAACCCATCCGGGAAATTGATACCATTATTGGAGGACCACATGTAGGAAGTGAGTCAAGAAATGCATAAAGGAATTACACCAGGGAGGCCAAAGACCCTCCCATGGCTAGCTACATAGTAAGCCAAACCTAAACGACGAAGTCTGTAGATCCAATCACATTTACTCTGGAGGATGCGGTGGGAGTTCACTATCCCCACTGCGACACACTAGTAGTTAGAGCTGTCGTGGCTTAGAATGGGTTGAAGCGCATGCTAGTAGATAATGGAATTTCAGTTAATATTTTATTCGGCTCTGCTTATGATAAGATGTTGGTAGACCACGAGCTAACCCCTGTGGCGTCCCCATTATACGGATTCACTGGAGATAGCATCATCCCAAGGGGAAAGATCACCCTGGTTGTTGAAATGGGAACCACGCCTCTAGTAGCTCACCACTTCATGGAATTCTTGGCAGTTGACCGCCGATCCGCATATCATGGAGTTCTAGGGAGGCCGGCCTTGAAGGAACTATGGGCAATCACTTCCATTCATCACCTATGTATGAAGTTCCCTACTGAACAAGGTATGCCACCATCTGAGGTAGTCAGATGGGCTCAAGGGAATCTTACCTTAATTCCCTGATAAAGGCTGAATCATGGGGAGTTAATATGGTGCTCCTTGATGTTGAGATGTCCGAAGCCCTTGAAGAAGGGGATGTCGAAATGGAGGAGGATTTTGCGAAGGACCAACCCGAAAAGGCAACCCTGGACGAGCTAGATCCCCGCATCATCAAATCTGAATCACAAGCTACTCCAATGGAGGATCTGGAAAGCTTCCCCGTAGACTACCAAGACGCCTCCAAGGTCTTGTAGTTGGGAAAATATTTGGAGGAAAGAAGAAAGGAAGAATGAACTGAAGGACTTCCTCCGCAGAAATTCAGACGTCTTCGCATGGAAAGATGAAGATATGATCGGAATAGACTCAAAGGTCAGTTGCCATCACCTGCAAATAGACCCAAGCCAGACCCCGCACAAGCAGAAAAGAAGAACCTTGAATGCGGAAAGGTATGAGACCTTAAAGAATGAGATGGGAAAGTTGATCAGCAATGGTTTCATTAGGGAAGCCATTTATCCGAGGTAGATATCCAATCCCGTGCTGGTGAAGAAGTACAACGGCAAGTGGAGAGTATGTATTGACTTATCCAATCTCAATCAAGCTTGTTCGTAGGACAGTTTTTCGCTTCCTCGAATTGATCAATTGGTAGACTCGACAGCTGGGCACGAGCTGCTAAGTTTTATGGATGCTTATCCGGGCTATAACCAAATCCCCATGAATCCCAAAGATGAAGACAACACCTTCTTCATCACGGATAGAGGACTATATTGCTATAAGGTGGTTCCCTTTGAGCTGAAGAACGCGGGAGCCACCTATCAAAGGCTACTAAACAAAATGTTCGCCGACCAGCTCGGTAAAACGATGGAAGTCTATGTTGACGATATGATAGTTAAGAGCCTCCGGGAGGAGGAACATGTGAAGCACCTTGATGAGGCATTCCAGATTTTGAGGACCTACCGAATGAGATTGAACCCTCTCAAGTGCACGTTTGGCGTAGCATCCGGTAAATTCCTAGGGTACATCGTAAAACAGAGAGGGATCGAGGCACCTAGAAAATATCAAGGCATTGATCGAAATGAGGTCACCTCATATACCAAAGGAAGTGCAACGGCTCACAGGAAGAGTGGCCACACTCAACCGCTTCATATCCAAAGCTACTGAAAAATGCCTTCCTTTCTTCAAGATCCTCAAGGGAAGGAAGAGGTTCCAGTGGACACCGGAGTGTGAGGAAACATTTCAGACGTTAAAAGGCTACCTCGAACGAGCTCTCTTTCTATCTAAACCAAAAGTGGGTGAACCACTACTCCTCTATTTAGTTGTGTCTGATGATGCCATCAGTTCGATTCTCATAAGGAAAGAGGAAGCGCACCAGCTGCCTATTTATTACATAAGCAAAGCCCTGTTGCCGGCAGAAGCACGTTACCCGGACATGGAAAAACTCGCTCTCTCCTTGATTACGGCTTCTCGAGGCCTTACTTCTAGACCCACAGCATCCATGTACTAACGAATTTTCCCTTAAGGCAAGTCCTCCAGAAACTAGACGCCTCGGGGAGATTGCTGAAGTGGTCAGTAGAGTTTAGTGAGTTCGACATCGTATATAAGCCAAAGACTGCAGTTAAGGGCCAAACTCTAGCTGACTTTGTGGCCGAGTTCACCAAAGCCCCCGAAATTGAAGTAAATATGGAACTAGTGGAGCCCCCACCTAGAGCCTCTTTGTAGACGAGTCGTCTAGAGAGACGAGTTCGGAGGCTGGAATAGTCTTGGAAAGCTCGGAGAGGCACAAGCTTAACTGTGTAATGAGGCTCAGATTCAAAGCATCTAATAATGTGGCTGAATACGCGGCACGCCTAGTCGACCTCCATTTGGCTAGAGAATTGCAAGTGAAGAGGCTAACTGTCAACAGCGAATCACAGTTAGTAGTGAACCAGGTCAACGGCAATTTTGTGACCAGAGACAAGCACATGGTCGCATACCTAAAGCTAGTCTTGGAATTTCTTCCCCACTTCGAAAGGTTTGAACTAATCCAAGTGCCTCGCCTAGAGAACTCTCACGTTGACGCTCTATCAAAATTGGCCAGCAGTAGGGATTCCGAACTTCTTAAGGTTGTCCCTATAGAGCACCTAGCGGAGCCTTCCATCGTAAGAAAGGAAGAAGTAATGTGGATAGAAAGCACACCTCTTGGATGCAACCAATCATTGCCTTTCTCAAAGAGCAAGTCATACCTAGCAATGAAACCAAAGCTCATCGGCTTCGGAGAAGGGCTGCTCATTCGTCCTTCAGGATGATGTGCTTTACCTCTCTTCAGGTACACAGGAAGTAAGGAGGTGAACTACATCCTGAGAAAAATACACGAGGGTGTCTGTGGCAATCACTATGGAGGGCCAACACTGGCTCCCAAGGTGCTCAGACGGGGATATTATTGGCCTACCTTAAAAAGGGACTTATTCCAGTTTGTACGAAAGTGCGACAAATGCCAATGCTTTTCCAATGTACCAAGGCAGCCAGCTCAAAAGCTCACTGTTGTATCGAGCCCTTGGCCATTTGCGAAGTGGGGGGGTTGATTTCATTGGGCCACTGCCCAGGGGAAGAGGGAACGCCTGCCTCGCTATTGTTGCGATCGATTACTTTACAAAATGGGTCGAAGCGGAACCATTGGCCAAGATTATCGAAGCAAACACCTCCAAGTTCCTCTAGAAGAACATTATATGCAGGTTCGGTATACCCCACTATGTGGTTTTAGACAGTGGTAAGCAATTCGATAACAAGAAAATCAGGGACATGTGCAACGAGGTCTTCTGAAGCCCTCCATCTCGTCCATCCACCTCATTTGCCATGTGGTGGCCGAACTGATCTGGTGTTGCCACGTGGCAGACGAACTGAATCCATATCTGACGAACTGATTCCATAACTCCGAATTGAAACACTATTCGTCGCACCTCGTAGAAGAACCGAACTCATCCGCCATTCACGGCGGATGCAAAGGCCCGCACTCCGCATTCCTTACACCTCACAATCTGCCTCGCCACACCTCAACCAAGATTTTTTATGAGATCTCTCCAAAGTCAAGTCCTTTACTAATTGATGGGATGTGTGGCAGGCTACAAACGGTCAACTCAGTTGCTTTGTCAGAAATCATTTAATACCCGCCATTTTATGGATGGACAGATTGACGCCTATAAAAGGATGACCTATCCGAGATCTGAAGTCACTTGTCCCCTCATCCAACGGTTCACCACTTCTCTTCTTTAATATAAATACCCCTACACAATGGTAAATAAGGGGTGGAAAATCTGAACATTCTAGTCTTTAATCCCAAAATCTCACACTTTATTGACACACGTTCTCAGCCACGTCCCCGGACGCCACTATCCGTTTGACTAAAAAATTGACTTGACCGTCGGAGTACTCGCAGCCACTTCCACCCCATCGAAAAAGGTCACGAGTGATTAACGGTGTGCTGCCATGTGTAGGAAGGAGCTTACTTGAAGTACTATTCTGTTGGCCACGTGCCTGAGCCATTTTTCGGGGTCAACAGTAGCAATCATGTCACATATACATCTTTTTACATTTTTTTTTACGTTGTGTCACGTGGCGATACATGATTATGCAGTTTTTTTTTTTTTTTTAAATACATTTTCTCATCCAACAATTTTTGAACTTTCACACAATGTACAATAAGATATAACCCATAGAATGTACACTTAGCATAATTCTTATGGTATATACTATATTGAGTTAATAAAAAGAAGGCTTCACTTTTGTACACCACCACTCATTCTAAACAACAAATTTATTTATTTATTTATTTAAATAAATTTAGAATTGATCCTTTTTTTGAACTTTGTTTCTAATCATTCGCAACCACAACGTGTAATGTTAATCTTGTATCGCTCTTGCAAAAAGAGTTTTCAATCCATGTAAAATGTTCTCATAGTTTTAGACGTCGTTTCTTTAATTTGTCCTTTTTTCTTTTTTTTCTATCTTATCCATTCTTAATCAGATACTCATCTTAACATCTTCATTTTGCCATCTTCAGCTTCTAATTTTTTGTTCTATAATGACCCAACTTTCAGTACAATAAAGAATAAGTTTAGTTGCATTTTAACTTACAATTATCCTTTTTATTATATGAAATCTATATAACACTTCTCTATTTCTTCCAACTTATTTTAATATCACATTTTCTTCCAGTATTCATAGTAAATAACTAAACCCCAGATTCCTAGTCATTCCTTGTATCCTTTTACTTAACTAGAGATTCTAGTTACTGTCTTAATTCTACTTAGAACATTGAGAAACAAAAATATTTCTCCAATATTCTAAGTTAGGATTCAACTTCTCTTTTCCTAATTTTATCCACTTCACTAAAACGCACGATAATCTCTCCAAAAAAGTACTAATAAATAATCTGTTAAACTATTGAGAAAATACCGTATGAAAGAAAACAAAGGACTAAAAAGGAAAAAGAAGACGACCCAAGACTACAAATTTCGATGTTAATGGAGAAATATGCCCCTATTTAGTGGTGATTAAAATTAGATTTTTGATAGATTTTGATAAAATTTAATTAAATGTGTAGTTAAAAAGTTGTGCATCCTATAAAATGTGTTGTTAAAAGTAATTGTTGCATTTGATTTAAATTAAAATCTGAATTTTATTTTTTACCAAATAGGGGCATATATTGAAGTTAAAGGAGATATTGAGACATGAGCTCGTATAATGAAAGATCTTTTAAAATCTCTTTTTATTCAACATACAAGTTTCATCATTTTATTATGGGATAATTGCAGTAGAGGTCTCAAACCTTTCAAATTTTTACGCACTTTACTCTAATCTTTAATTTGTGTCGCCATAGTCCCAAACCTTTCAGAAATACGCAACACAGGTCCAAATGGATGGTTTGACCGATAATTTGACCAAAATAGTGGAGTTTGACTATTGTTGACCAAATTGGCAGGGGTAAAATAGTACATTTACTATTAAAATATTAAAAAATAAAAAAGCATCGAAAGGGAGGAAGCAGTCTCCACCCGAACGGAAATCCACCCCCACCTTCCACCGTGCCGTCACCGCGCTTCGCACCACAGCATCCACACCGGCAACCACCGTAAAACCCTTACCTCGCCATCTGAACCCGGGTGTGAGGATGAGTTTCAGAATGGTGACTACGTGTGTGAGGACCACCTAGTACGCCTGGGATTCTGGATCTTTCCGCTGGTGAGAATGAAACCTGTTAACCCAAACCCACTTCCTGCAGTTGAGCCCAAGGAAAGTCAAGCAATTGAGGGTGTGGCTGAGGTGGTAACTGACAAAATGGGTGCTCCACAATCCGGATTTCTCATGGATCTTGAATATTTGATTTATGTAATTATAGTTGGTTTTTGTGCCTTCATTGATTATCGAAGCCTATTATATATTGTATGTCGGTTTTGGAACTGGAATTGAATTTCTAAACCCGTGTGTGAGGATGAGTTTCAGAGATTGAGGGGGGACGGTGGCGAATTGGGTTGCATTCAGTTTCATTTACTGGTGGTGAGTTTCTGAACCCGCTTTCCATGTGCTTTCATTCGGTTTCATTTACAGATGGTGGTGGTGGTGGTGCAGAGGAGGAGACGGTGGCAGTGGCAGTGGCACTGAGTAGGAGACAGTGCCAGCACAGTGCCCAGCACTGTTGTTGCGGGGAGAGTGTTTTTCACTTTGTTTTTAGTTTTTTTATTTTTTAATGTTGTAATTGTAAATGTACTATTTTACCCCTGTCAATTTGGTCAACAATAGTCAAACTCTACTATTTTGGTCAAATTAGCGGACCATTCATTTGGATCTCTGCTGCGTATTTCTGAAGCGTTTGGGATTGTGGCTGGCACAAATTAAAAGTTAGAGTAAAGTGCGCAAAAATCTAAAAGATTTGAAACTTCTGCTGCAATTATCCCTTTCATTATCAATACGGCAACCTCTTTGATAACTCTTTATAGAATTTCAAATTAAGAGGTATTTTTAAATCATGAATTTACAAGAATATTAAAAAAATATTATATTATTTTGTAATTACATGTAAAGATCATTCAATAATTACATAAGTTGTGTGCTGTAGCTAGGACAAAGACAGTGATTCCATAATAAATTATTGATTTTTGTATAAGCATTTAGTGATTCGAGTATATCAAATTCAAAACTTTCTCTTGATGATGATCTATGCTTATTGGGTAATTCTGTGAAGTGTTCTTGTAACTGATCTCGAGCTAAAAGCTTTTCACCGCCGACATTTTGCTACAGTCTTATCTGTGGGTTTGATGCAATTTTGCTTCCCCAAATCTCTATTTCTCTTGCTATTACTGAGTAAGCTTATATATATAGCTTATATATACACACTAATTCACATGTTCAAGTGAGTATGATTTTTGCATTTCAGTTGAGGGCTTGTGAGTTTTTGCTGAAAAAAATTGCTTTACTTGCAACTTTTGGAATAATATTTATCATTTGTTTCAATGTAGCTGTGTGATTGGCGCTTGGTCATTTAATTTACCCATGAGTCAGTAAATTGGGATTTCGTTTTTGCCATGGATAATTCGATCAAAATTCAAACGCTGCTTCAAATTGAGAAAAGGAAATGGATGTTCTTGGTGGGTTTGGTGGCTTTAACCCATTTATTCTGCCAGTCTTTGATGCTTCCTTATGGCAATGCCCTTATGTCGCTATTGCCCAGTGGGGAGAAGGCCAGCAAATCATCCAATCAATCTTCTTTCAAGACTGTGATGCCCGAAAATGCTCACGACATTGGTATCTTGAATTCAAATAATGCATCTCTATTAGTACATGGAGTGAAATATGCGCAGAGTTACCACTCGGCTGCAAATGCAGTGGATAATGGAGGATCAATGGTAAAAGATGAAGAACGAAGGATTAATATTAATGAGGCCATGGATAATGATTTTGATTTTTTTGAGGATGAAACATTAGATAATGATAATCCATTCCAAGTAAATCCAGATACGGAGGAGGGGTTCAAGATGCAACTTGGTGAAACCCAAGAACATGGTTCTAAGGAAAAATTATCGACCATTTTTTCAGACGCCAATACAAGGACCACGCGGGATGAAATTAGCACGGTTGGTACTCCTACTTCATCACCTTTGCTCGTTTCACCAGCTGTGGATTTGTTGATTAAATCTGTTGCTGAGACATACTCGGGATCTCGAGCAAGAATATCTACTGATTTTTCCCCTGCTGTATCTTCTAAAACAAAAAAATTACCTGATGGCGAGGACAATTCGACGCTACAAAATAATATTTCTGTCCCCAATACTGGATCTTTACTTGGGAGTAAGCCTGTTAAGAAGAAGATGAGGTGTGAGATGCCACCAAAAACAGTAATGCTGATAGATGAGATGCAACGTCTATTAGTTCGGCATCGAGCCCGTTCACGTGCAATGGTATGTTATTCTTGATATAAAGATATCCATATGTTTTGCTTTCATGTGTGGAAAATGTGACTTTTTACAATTGAATTGCAGAGACCTAGGTGGTCTTCTGAACGTGACCAGGAAATTCTCCGTGCGAAGTTACAGATTGAGAATGCCCCTGTTTTGAAGAGTGGTCGAGATCTTTATGCTCCTGTCTTTCGAAATGTATCCATGTTCAAAAGGTTAACCAAACTCAATTTAAAGAGTGAATAATAGTTTAATATCAGAATCCATGTTTTCTGATTTTGGATATCTTGGTTTTATGCTGTTTTGCCTAAGTTGTGTCTGATTTTTTGAACATGCTTTGTTGCATTTACAATAGTATGTTATTTTCAGTCCATGAGCAAGGCTCCTTCAGTCATGCACAAACAGCTTTTAAAACAGAGAATATTATAAACTAGCCTAGTCCTCAAAACCAACATTATAGAATCTAGGAAATTGAAATAATTCTCAAATAATTTTTAGACGCCCCAACAGAAAGACATGGATTGAAGTTTTAAAATTTGGAAAATAGCTTTTCTGTCCAAAACAAAGAAAAATATTGGATCCGTCCCTAATAGATCATAACGATCGCATTCCTAGTGGCTTAGTTTTGTGGCGATAAATTTACTTTGTTCTCAGCTTAAAGAACAGTGTTGAGTAATGTGATAATTTGCAGAAACTAAAATACTACTGAACGTAATTATCCTTTTTTCTCTTTGCTAATTGTGTTTCCTTAACTGTGCTTTGTTGCATTATTAGGAGCTATGAACTCATGGAGCGCCTACTCAAAATATATGTCTACAAAGAGGGTGAAAAACCCATCTTTCATCAACCAATCCTCAAAGGATTATATGCATCTGAAGGATGGTTCATGAAACTGATGGAGGGAAATAAGCATTTTGTTGTGAAAGATCCAAGGAAGGCTCATCTCTTTTATATGCCATTTAGTTCACGGATGCTAGAATACACTCTATATGTACGTAATTCCCACAATCGGACAAACCTACGTCAGTACTTGAAAAATTATTCAGAAAAGATTGCAGCAAAGTACCGATTCTGGAATAGAACTGGTGGGGCTGATCATTTTCTTGTTGCCTGCCATGATTGGGTAATGCTCTCTCTCTCTCTCTCTCTCTCTCTCTCACACACACACACACACACACGCACACAGAGGTTTCCAAACAAGTCCCACTTTAGTACCTTCAATTCCAAGTTAAACGCATTGGTCTTTACTGTTTTGGGTTTGTCACAATAGGTGCATTTTCACATCTAGTATATGAATGGACAAAATTTATAAATGGATTGTGGAAAAGATGTAGGAAATAATTTTGTAAAATATTTAAATTCAGTGTCTGAAGTGGAGTTTTCTTAAAACTTCATGGACTATTTGTGTGATAACTGATAACAATAAAGAATTTCAGTAAGATCCTGACTATTTCAGCCTTCGACTACTATTTCGATTTGTATCCATCTTCTATAGTGGCATATGTTGGTCAGAGGACTACGGCCTCCTCACCCGTTTGTATGCTACCTCGTTTTCGTTACAAAAGGAATTATGGATTTATCTGTAGTGTCGTAACACAGGTATATTTGTGCAGGCTCCATATGAAACAAGGCACCACATGGAACATTGCATTAAAGCCCTCTGCAATGCAGATATAACCATGGGATTCAAAATAGGAAGGGATATATCCCTTCCAGAAACATATGTCAGGTCTGCCCGAAATCCTCTTAGAGATATTGGAGGAAAGCCATCATCACAGAGACACATTCTTGCCTTCTATGCTGGAAATATGCATGGATATTTACGTCCAATCTTGCTCTATTATTGGAAGGATAAGGACCCTGATATGAAAATCTTTGGCCCAATGCCTCCGGGAGTAGCGAGCAAAATGAATTACATCCAGCATATGAAAAGCAGCAAGTACTGTATTTGCCCAAAAGGATACGAGGTGAACAGTCCGAGGGTAGTTGAAGCCATTTTTTATGAGTGTGTACCAGTTATTATATCTGATAATTTCGTCCCACCTTTTTTTGAGGTGTTGAATTGGGATGCATTCTCAGTAATCATAGCAGAGAAAGACATCCCAAATTTGAAAAACATTCTTATGTCTATACCAGAAGAGAAATACATCAAAATGCAACTTGGTGTGAAGAAAGTTCAGCAACATTTTCTCTGGCATGCCAATCCTGCAAAATATGATCTCTTTCACATGACCCTTCATTCAATCTGGTATAATAGAGTTTTTCAAATAAAACTCAGATAACTATTGCAGGGATCCGACAAGCATGTAAAAGTTTGAGGGAAGCTGGTATGGAAGTCTACATGCAAATGGATAATGTAGAATTTCTGCTAGACGACTTCTGATTAAACCACTCCGTTGGCAGTTCTAGGGTTTTGTACAGCAATAACCTGTTCAAGTGTACTTTCTGTCTGTTGAGAAATTTTATCGTATGAATGTGAGATCAAGCTTGTCGGGCCAGTCATCTGTATGTGATAATATACATTGGAGTGTTTGAGTAAACTAACAGAAAGTACTTTAGGAATTTTAAAAATGCTTTTCCATGGTCTAATTCATATGCTCCTGAATGCTTCTTCACATATATGCTTTACTTGCTAGTCATTCAGAATAAATACTGTTTTACTTTTTGGTCTTTCAGGCTGTGCTAGCAATAAGATTTTAAATATAGCAGCTAGTTTTTTTTTTTTTTTTTCAACTGATATCTCACTCCTTACTGTTATGTTGTACTTTAGCTATATTTTCTTAATAAAATAATTTTGCATGTAGAATGATAACTTTCCATAAATTTTAACTGTACGTTCTTCAAATTTTCACTTCAAATCATCTCTCTCAAGCAAACACTTACAATCATAAAGCACATCTATTATGGAAAAGATATCTACTGCTTCAGTCATCAATTTAATAAGGTATCTACTTGTGCGTGCACGATAGAATTTAAAGCGATATTTGATTCTCATAATCGTATCATCTTCGTGTTTAGATACAAAATATACAATCTCGTTGATTTTTTATTAATATTCTTGAAGTCATTTGGTTACAGAAAAGGTTATAATAATATTTCATGAGATTAATCCGTCATAGTTAACTCAAGACTTTTTGTTGTTGGATCTTGAAATTCAAAGACCTAAAGAAAAAGAAAGAATGGATATTCCTATGCTGAAGACAATGGAGTATTTAATATTTGGCAAAAAATCAGACCCACTTTCATAAAGCAATATCCTTAGACTTGCATTGCTCATATCTTCCCTCCGACCCCGCTTTTATAAAGCAAACAATGCAAGAACACGCAATATAATGTGATCGTGCAACATGTCTAGGGAGATAGGATGGTGATTTTATAGTTATGTGTGTTGATAAGTGTACTTTGCATACTTGTCTCGACCACTAAATAAATGCTTTTGAAAAGTATTTTGAGTGTTTAAATCTAAAATGTTGTTGATTTTTTCTTATTTCTGTTATTTTAGGACCAAACCCGAGCTTAGAGAGCATTGGAGACAAAATTGAGGAAAAACATGTAGAATTGGGGCGTTTGAATGAGCCAGGAGTTAGAAGTGCAGAACCAAACCTCATAGATCGAACGAGAGGGAAAAACAATGGACAAATGAAGGAGTGGAATTCCACTTTATTTCTCTTCCATTCTATTTATTTTTCATTAAAATTATTTGTCCTTAACAATTTTATCCTTCAACAATGTTTCTAGTGGTTTTTGTCTTTCGCTTGTAGGAATTTTCATGGTTGCAAAGAAGTCCTAAAACAGTTATAATTAGATTGATATTCGAAAGAAACAAATTCAATTTACTTCGTGTACTTAACCAAAATAAATAAATAAATAAAGTTATGTTAAAGAAGGTGGGAAATAGCACGTTTGGTTAAGCTTACTTAAAGAAACAAGTTACTTAAAAAGTAACTTCAGTTTTTAAGCTCAGCAGAAACCGCAAGGATCAAATAAAGACAGACTCTCAGACAAATTTATTCAGTACGACACCATCCCAAGGCAATTGCAGGCAGCACATTGCCATTATTTAGATTTTCTTTGCGAAAGTAAACAACAGAGAAAAACATTAAATCATTCATGGCATCTCTGATTTCGAGGCTCATTTCAAATCCAGATTCTTTACAGCAGCTTAAGGATTTTCAGACGGAATTCATGTCCTGGATCCAGTTTGGGAGGTGAGTAATAGCCACAAAGATCCTGCACTATATACTCCTGCAATATTCAGAAAGTACCTTAAATAACCCAAAAGTAAAGAGTTCACGTTTGGAAAGCAGTATTTATATCGTAGTCGACAGCATGATTGACAAAATTGTAACTTTTTTTCTTGATTAATATTTGTCGAGTACTGTCTAATTCACCTTACCTGAACATGCCTCAATGCAGAGCAAAACCAGAACATGTTGAATCATACGAAGGAACCCAAAGGTAGCCAGCATGACAAACTAATTTCTCGGACAAACTTAGGATTATCACATGAATATAGTAAGATCAAATTTAACAATGTAATTGGACAACATAAGGTCAGTTAAGTGGGTAAACTCGGTAGTTAAGCCGCTGTGTTCATGGCATTTTCATTTAAAAAAATATGAAAGAATCTTGAATCAAATAAGATCTTAATGTGACTCAATTAAAAATACTTTATCCAACATAACATATTTACCAGCAAAAAAGGAGAGATGAATCCTCATCTGCAAGTTAAAATCATAGAACATAATATATACCATTGTCGCACTGCAATTGGAATTCAGAAACTAATTGATAGAGTAAGCAATGTCTCCTTAAGTTCTGTCCAATATTCATTCATGGGCAACTCAAATCCAAGCGCAGAGTTTTACGTCACATATCGAAATCAAGTTATCAATCACATATGTGAGTACGAGTTACAGTCAGCAGCCTGGTATGTTTTCACGAGAAAAGATTATTGATGAAAAGATAATGTAAAGATATTATACCTGTGTGAGTTCTCTTTTAGTGAGGATATTGTAGTGTCTCTGCCAGATCCTCTGAATTGCCATGGTGGAAGCAAGGAAACCATAGGCAATGCCAAGAATGGCAAAGACAACAACAAAAATGACAACCAGTACAAAGCAAGATTCCACTGATAAAGGAAAACAATCCAAGAGGCCCCAGCCATAAAAACAGTTCTGACAGCCAACCAACCGTTGGTCATTGGTGTTGAGGGCAAAATGTAGTATGAGCCCGAAAACCCCAACCAGCACAAAGAAAGCAAGGACTCCTGGTTTCAACATGGTAATGCCATAATATCATTAGTAGCTATTCCATTGATTAACAGGAAGTACCTACACTATAAACCTTAGAAGCCAAAGATATTTTACATTCTTCTGTTTGTGATGGTGGTTGGGGGCCTCTTAATTTAAATTCCAGGAGAAACATATCCTTTGCACATGTTTTTTAAAATTTCCAAAATAAAATAAAGCAACCAGACGTTGCGAAATCTGTAAATCTAAATAATTCAACGAGGCACTGCTTCATTGATGAAAGAGGGACTTCACGATAACTTGAAAAAAAAGTCTAACAACCAATTAAAAAGGAAAAATGTCATTTTAGTAAATATAAAATTTAATAAACCAACAAGGTGGGATTGCCAATACTACAGTAGTGACGACAAACTTGAAATATCCATAAATTGCCATATTTTCTAGAGTCGCCATTTCTTTTCATGCTTGGAAAAGTAAATTGAGGAAAAGATTTACCCGTGCAATAGTAAAATGGAATAGGACGCTTTGACAGTATGCGGTCCCAACTGTCATTTAATGAATTCCTCAAAGTTCCTTCTTTGTCCAAGAGGAATATAAAGCCACCCATTGCAGCAATCACCTGGGAAAAGAATGGCAGCAATAATGATCACGAATTTATATTCCCATCTTATTGTTTCTTTTGCAGTTAGAGGTAATGAACATGCAGCAGAGAACCTGTAAGTGTGGAAGTTCCTAAACCTAATTGCTCCTATCAATATCCATTAGCTACAGAGAACAGCAAAAACGCATTTGGAATAGATAATGCACTACAGAAGTTCCCAAAAAGTCTAGAATCATTTGGTACACCAAGGAACTTGCAGGGCCTGAAATTTTCATTTCCATTTCCTAGGAAGTTCAAGAGCATGCACAGTTATTCAGTTGAAACATTAGTTCCAGCATAACCACCTAATCCTCTATGATAATTAGCCTCTCTTAACATTGATCAATCATCATGAAGTTTTCCAATGCACAGGATGGTTACACTGCTAATTCAGACTTCCAAAAGACCTTAATATCTTTTCACTACATTAACTTGAGATAGCAAGATGAGCAAATTCTTCAATAAGAGTTTTCATCTGAATACACAGAGAAATACATTTATGGAAGATAGAAATAGAGGATAACCATGGATTAAGCAGTACAGTCAAACTGTGTTGCATATCTAGCAGGGCCAATCCACTAAAACACACCAGTAGTTATATTTAATAACAAATAAAGGAAAACCACCCCTCCCACAAGATCTACAACATCTTAAGAAACAAAAAGATAAGGAAACTGGAAATACGTAACTGCATGGTTAAGTCTCCAGCAGAACTCTGCTGCAACTGCAAATAAACGTGAACATGTTCCATTCCCCCGGTGAAACACAACACGTTTATCAGAGGACAAAGTTTGTAAGATCCACAATTTTGTAACAACTGGTCAATGTTTTAACAACCAACGACATGCAAAAGCGTTTTTCTTGAATGGAACCTCGGACTTCTAAATCAAAGAAGTCAGAGGAAAAGGAGAAAGAAATAGTGATCAAAGAAGCTAAGCTATTAGAGAACTGTAGGATTTTATACAAGAGTACTTCAAAGTCCAAATCCTACATTAGAAGAGAAAAAGGTTTCAAATGAGCACATTTAATTGTGTTTCACTGTTTCCCCCAGTGAAATGCAAAGAATTTATCAGGGGACAGTCTATAAGGTCTATGTTTTTGTAACATCTCATCACTGTTTTAATGGCCCAGAACGTGCGAAAGCATTTATCTTGGACCGAACCTCAGCTTTTTCAAATCAAAGAAGTCTGAGGAAAAGGAGACAGAACTGGTGATCAGAGAAGTTAAGCAAGAAGATGATTCCAGTTTTTATATAAGAGATATTCAAAGTCCAAATCCTAAATTAAAGAGAAAGGGTTTTCAAAAGAGCAAGTTAAATTGAGAAAAATAGTAATTCTCCTCTCTATTATGGTGATGTCAGTGACACTGCAAGTTCCATGTAGGAATGACACAAACATGATACAGTTTGGAAGCTTAAAATAGATTGTTGGTAGCAAGATCCCTATCTTTTTTTCCAGTAATAAGTTTCCTTGATTTTTTATAGAATTTACATGATTTTATTAAGTTGGCAAGCATTTAATATTTTGGCTATCATAGATCCTATACTTCTACTAATGAGTCCTGGTTGATGTTTTAATAGTTAATTAATTTTCAATTTGAGTCCCAAGTAATTTATGAATGATCATAGAACAGATAGTAATTTCCTACTTTGGGCTACTATTCCTTAATGTACAAGGAAAGTCCTTTAAGCCTCTAAATACTCTTTGTTCCAGTGGATAATTTTTAGGATTGATAGTGTTTATGTGGACTTACCAAGACCAGCTATAGTATAAAGTGTATTACCTTCTTTTCGTATCTTCTTCCCCTACTTATCTTTGTTTACTATAATTTTTAGACCTTCTGCACTATACTGAGACCTATTTTTCTCGTTTCAGCATTAATAAGCAGCTCTTACAAACCCAAATCTGCCAGAGCTAAAAATGTCATTAACCTAGCACAGAAAAGCCTCTTGGGACCTATTACAACTATTCACGGATTGTTCACAACCTCTGACCAGCATTGAGCAACCTTGATTCGCCCCACATAAACTTCTAATGCCAAGCATTAACATATTGCAACCTTTTCCCTAACTGTATGGGCATCTAATTATTTCAACCCACCATAAATTCAAACTCAAAATCTGTCCTAAATCAGAGAACTCCTTTATAATAGGAAGGCAACAGCTGGGAGCATAAATGAATTAAGAGGACGTGATAGACAAAGAAAAAGGAATGTACAAAACCAGTTAATTCCCCAAAATCAAGTAAGATAATCATTATGCAGCAAGTTAAGAAGAACGGACACTAGGAGTGTCTGTGACACACCGATTTGATATTGGTCGAACACTTTGGGACACATGTCAGTTATCACACAAGCTATGTGGCAAGCCCTATTTTTATAAATTTTTAAATTTCCAGCACGTAAAGGACACCTGCATAAAAATTCTTCGGGAAGTGTTCGACGTGCCATGTCCTGTGTCTTATATTCTTTTTAGTTTTTAGTTACTAACACATGAAAGACATTGATGACACAGAGAGAACACGACAAGCCCTATTTGTAAGTATTGATAAATGAAATAGGTAACCTTAATTAATAAAATATTAGGGTAAAAAGGTCAAAATAATGTGAGAAAAATTTTACAATCTTCATTTCAAATTTGTTTTATATCCATTATGTGCATCTCTTTTTATTCCTCGTGAACAAAAAAGGTGAAAGTGGCTAGGAAAGATTGTTGACTCATGATGGCATACTAAGTTGCGAACATAAATACAAACACGACACGAACACAAGAATACGTGATTTTTCTGGAAAGTAAGATAGAAACCGTCAATTAAATTCTTTAAAATTTTGAATTTATATTTCATTATAAATTTAAAGTTAGAGTCAAAGTTTGAATTAAACCACACAATTTGGTAGGACTCGCCCATACTACTCAATGATGCATCACTCATTTCTATCACACTACAATTTCAACAACTCATACTTTTATCCAAACTAGCAATATATTTTTATATTATACTTTTTAATATATGACACAATACATGCCATGTCGAATACTTAGCCAATGAATGTACCTAAGTATCTCTCAAGCATTAGAAATTTAAGAAATATATATACAAAAAAGGACGCAATATGAGGCATGTCACATCCATGTCATGAAGTGTCCGAGAGTGTCGGTACCCGATACGACATGATACGTGTTGGACATGGATATGCAGCCCAAGTAGAAAATTCCATGCATCATAGATGGTATATATGCATAGATGAAAAAGTCCATTTATGCTAAAGTTGGTCAAAGGATATACTTGCACATATTTCATGTCATGTTCCCAAAAATTGCAACTGTCATTTATGTAGAAGCTTGTTTGATCTATATGACTTTAACTCCAAAGACGATAAAATCTAATTCACCCATTCTTTCAAAAAGTTGTCTAAACTCTATGCTTGCGTCTTAAAGCACGCCTTAAGTGAGGATTTCATTAAACACGTCGAAGCTTACACATAGAATGCCATTTGTCTTAGCTTATAGGTGGAGATCCTAGAAGATATATTACATGAAAGACTTTTCAAATTTTATATGTAATTAGGGTTTTAAAATCTATAATATTTTAATATATTCTCTAATATTTTGTTAGATTCTCTATTATTTTAATAGTTATTTCTTACCTAAATTTGATGAATTTTCTAGTATTTTGTTAGATTATCTAAGATTTTATTAGATGTTTCCTACTTAAAATAGGTTCTTTGAAATCTTATATAAAATAAGCTTATGTATTGTAATATAGACAACTTTAATATGAAATAAACTTGATATTCTCCCCCTCTTGTTCTCTCTCTCCTCTTATCTTCCTCCTTATTTCTCAATTTTGTTCTTTGTTCGATGTTGTTCAGGTATACGAGCAAGTCACATTCCTTTGGCCAAACAAATTCGCGAAGTTTTGATAGGTATTCATGTTTAAAAAAAAAAAAAAAATTAGTGCTTGTCAAACCTATAAAATAATCACACCCAAACAACCTCATATCCATCAAACACTGGCGCTACCATATACGTGAACAGCCCTCCACCTGCAACTACCTCCCAAAAAATAAAAAATAAAAATTGTTCATCAATATTGTTCATCCATTTTTTTTCTCTTTTCCTTTGCTTTCATCGGAGTTGTTCACTAGTTAAACAAATTTTGAATTAGATTAGGTTTTTCGTTGTTTCTCTTAGTGGAAAAAAAGAAGATAAAGAAAAATAATATAAATTCAAAAGAAAAACTGATGGCATGTATTTAATTGTTGTTACTCAATTCCGATCAAGGAGCCACACTAGTGCAGTTCGATCGAGGTCTCGCGTGGAATGCTGAATGCTTGAACAATGATTTTGCCTACTGTTAGCTCTATATCAGCTCCTCTGGTACACTTTTTGCTATCTATACTGCAACTTTACTTTTGTTCAAGTTTTTGGTTAATCACTTTGATCTTAAAAAATAAAATAAAGTCAAATCAAATTGTTCTTTTGATCGGATTTTAGAGGTTTTTTCCTGCATGTGCTAAGTGATAATTTTTAATTATTTCAAATAAGTTGCTTTGTTTCGGAACTCCACTCAACATTATGTACAATTCATACACCAACTCTTATAGCTACACAATGTCCCTATGTCCTTCACAAGATAGTGTGCCTCCATTTCCTTTCTCATCCTTCTAGCAAGTCAAATTACAACCTTAGGACTCCGATGGTCTTGCTGGTCCCGAGTCAGTTCTTGATTAGCTCAATGTTCTTGATAAGTTTTTTGACTTTCACAAAATGTGTCTCTCCTTGTTGTATTTGTCATGCTTATGTCACTTGATGGATATGCTAGGTGCTACAGGAAGTCATTTTTGCATAATATTAATCATTTAGGATAAAGTCAAGTCACTTTGTGGGATGAGAATCATAAAACGAATATTAGTAATATGTACGTCCTTGTATTATCGAACTAAGTTTCTAGATCAATTATTTTTACACTATGGCAAGGTACATCCACTGTTAGCAAATATCTAGACTACTTCGAAGAGCTATTGCGCCGTTATGATATTTATGAAGCTCTCCATGTCATGACGTCTAGGTTTCTCAATGATTTGAATCCTAAAATCATGTGTGACGATATTACCGACCCTAATCACTTGCCGAAGCTTGCGACATGTCAATCTATGGAACATATTCTTCCATCTTCACCAAACATGCTATACGCTAGGCATACAACCCTAATTTCGATAGTCACTAGCTTAGTCTGGTTGAATTTGTCCTCATCAGGAAGAAAATAAGATTTTTATCGTAGAGCCTATTAAATATTTTGATAGCAAGAATGAGGAATTACATATGGCATTACAGTCTAAGCCAAACAGACCACATGTTCTTGACCTCATGTTGAAATTGTTATTATCTACTCTTTTGTGTGACCTTAACATTGGCTTTGTTATGGTTTTACCTAAATTGATTGATGCTCCACAGGTTGCCACATTTTTGTCTAAGGTAATTGCTCACTTGCATACTTTTTCTATCGGTATTTGATTGTTGCCTACTAATTACTTTCATAATATTTTAGCTCCAACACTTGCTCATTTTCCTCATTTTCATGCTTAGATAAAATACAGAATTATAATAATGATTTTTAAGCCTTGTTACATGGTTCTTTGACACAATTTTCGAAATATTTAAAGAAATTCTTTTGGATCACTCACTTGAAAATAATCTATTTGACTGACACACTTAAATGAAGGTTGTGTTTTTAAAATAATAGAATTGTTTTCTTGTCAGATGCACATTCAAGCTACTGATATTGCCCTTATTTATTTTTGCCAATCAGTCTACCGTACTAGTGCATCGTGCTCCTCTTATGAATTCAGTGGTAATTATATATGGCATTACCATCTAAGCCCAACAAACCACATGTTCTCGACTCCATGTCGAAATTGTTATCGTACACTCTTTTGTGTGATTTTAACATTAGCTTTGTTATGGTTTTACCAAAACTGATTGATACTCCCCAGGTTGCCATTTTTTTTTAAGGCAACAGTTCACTTGCATACTTTTCCTATAGATATTCGATTGTTGCCTACTAATCACCATCATATTATTTTAGCTCCGACGACAATTGCTCATTTTCCTAATTTTCATGCTAAGATAACATACAAAATTTTAACGTTGATTTTTATTTCTTTGGCATGGTTTTCGAAACATTTAAGGAAAGTTTTTAGTTTACTGAGTTAAAAATAATTCATTTGACTGGCTATCACACTTAAATGAAGGTTTTATTTTTTATATAGTAGAATTGTTTTCTTGTCAGGGCACACATTCACACCACTGATGTTGCACTTATTTATTTTTGCATGTCAGTCTACCATACTAGTACATTTTACTTCTCAGTGGTAATTTTTGTCGATGAGCTGCACATGTTGCTTTTTAGAGTTTCCTTTCACTACTTGGTTAAAAGGATCATATTCTTGAGAATGATTTGCAGATTTTGTTGTCATCCTATGGTCGATATTGTTATTTGATCAAGAAAAAAGATCGCCCTCATTGGCCAAAAAGTTATATCCTATCTCGTGGGAATCTAGAAGATATATATATGGGAACCTAGAAAATATATTATATAAAAGAATTTTCAAACTAAATATGTAATTGGGATTTTAGATTCTCTAGTACTTTAATAGTTGTTTCTTACCTAAATTTGATGAATTCTCTAGTATCCTATTAGATTCTCTAGTATTTTATTATATATTCCCTACTTAGGATAGGTTCATTGAAATCCTATATAAAGGGAGTTTATGTATTATATTCCCTACTTAGGATAGGTTCTTTCTCAATCTTGTTCTTTCTTCAATATTGTTCGCCATCGCCTACACCTTGAGGCAGTTCGTGTTTGCATTCATTTGTTTTTCCTTCTGTTACATTTCTTTTGTTTTGTTTTTCTTATCATTACATGAAAGGGGATGGGAAGGCAAAGGCACCATTGCATGTGAAGAATGATGACAAAGAATGAGGAGAAACTCGTAGTGACGAGAAGGATGACTAGAAATTAAATGCGTTGATGATTCTCTTCAAGACTTCCTATTAGTAGTATTGTTATGGGATACTTCTATATTGTTTCTATTTCTAGTAGTAAATTACAATGTTGTTATATGATTACTAACTTAAGAACTTAATTTTATTTATTTATTGATATATGTCATGTTATTCAGCATATTAGACTTTCCTTCTATGAAATTATTTTATTATGAGTGATGATTTATGATTTGTTATAAGTATTATTTTTATTTTAATATTCATTTAAATATATCATTGTTTTTTCTTGAAGATTAGCCTCACGCATTGCCTCACAAACGTAAAATAAATTGGAACTCCATTGAGCCTTATTAAACATTGACTTGGCCGTGCATTTTGAGAGGCATGAACAAATATAAGTTTATCTTAGGTTTGAGCATCTTGAATTTTGAATTTTGAATTTTTATTTCGAAAGAGCTTGGACAATGTTGTCCCAACTAGTACTCAACATGTTTAAAGGTAAAATAGTATTGGAATATGTTGTTTATAGATGTCATGCTAAAGAAGTTTCCACATTCGTCAATGTCAAGGAGATCCACTAATCACTAGATTGATACTATGGTTATAGCGAACCATAAAGGCAAGCAAGTGAATAAATGGTAAAAGGTCATCTAATTACAAGGCACAAGTCTGTGCCTTTAAATGTGTCATTCCAAACACGTTCATCTAACTAAGATACAAACTAACCATCATAAATCAATGGACCCACCAACTTTTTAACTCCCTCAGAAGTATCAGAAGCATTAGAATCATTGAAATACTACAAAAGTACATTCTATAGCATTGAAATTTGAACTCCCCATAGCATGTTCAGCCAAAAGAAGAAACAGAAAAATGGATAATGGATATACCAACAAGGTCAATTCAATCCAAAATAATATCATCCTGTCATAAATATTTTGTAAGATGAGAATCAGTATATTGATCTTACAGTTTGTACAGCCACAAATACAAGGAAGATATCCCGAGCCACAAAAAGTCTGAACTTTAAAATGCGCCAAGAGTTGTCCTCTAAATCTGCCACTCGTAGATGAAATTGAGCTTTGCACGTAGTGCAATGTGAAAAGGAAAATCCCTCCTATATTAAGATGCAATGTAGGCCGAGAATTATCAAATGTGAACTAATTAAATGATATATATGAAATAGGAAAGAGATAATTCCACCTTAACAGACCGCCAGTGATCAAGGCAAGAGCGATGCACAAACAGCTGAGTGCCCTTGCACTTGCATGGAGATATCAATTCATCATCTATGAAGAAGTGGAAAACTAAGCCAGCTCAGATAAGAGTACCAAGACCATAGGTTTGAAGTCAAAATTCTTAAACCAAAAAAAAAAAAAAAAAAGAAACACTCAAGACACCACAAGAAGCACCAAAAGAAGAATATGATACATTAATAGAAGGAAATCAAATGCACACAGGAAATAGCATATCACCAATCAAGTTATCAAATATCAAACTAGGGTTATGCTCATCAAATGCACTTTTGAAATAGTATATAACTAAAAATTGAGCAACTCAGAAAGATTATGTGTTTGTTTTAATGCCGGACAACATTTAGTAACCTTGAAATTCAAATTTTACACACGTCTTCCAATCTTCTAGAATCTTGACATAGATAAAAGGCTTCATTGATTCGTAGTGAACTAAGCATGCTATTAAGCAAAATAATGCATCCAGACCCTTAAGAACACAATTACACCATTGATACAGAAAGAAAACATAAAATTTAAGAGAAAATGCTTGTGAGTTAAAAACTCTCCAAGACCGAAACTTCATAAAATCTTGCCAGAAACCTAGAAAATAAATCAATAGAAAAAACATAATATATACCACCGTCGCACTCAAGGCAAATTCTGCAACAAGGCAAGGAACCAGTTTCAACATCAGGTTCATTCTTTATCTCACGACTAGAGCTCCCAGATGATCTTGCATTCTCCTTAAGCAGAGGATGAGAACCCCTAGGAGTCCACGCACCCAGTGGTGCCATCTCCAGCTGCAAATTATTCATCTCAATTCAATTTCCCAAACTCAGACAGAGAAGAAACTGCACTCCCGAACCCTATAACATCATAACAAATCGGCAAATATATAGAATTCGATACAGATTTACAGTATTCGGATTTTTTTGTATACTTGTAGAGAAATGCAGTGAATGAGGACTCGGTGAAATTTGTTTGATTATGACATGGCATGTGGACAAAGGCGTGATTACGCGTCCACTGGTGGCGGTGCGGTGGTGGTGGCATACGGCGGAGCAGAAAGAGAATTGTGACGACGTAGGGATAAGATTTCGGCGACATAGCAACAACAGAAGAATTAAATGTTTACTTGACGATTGATTGTCACTTTTTTTTTTGAATTAGTCGAATTTGAGTTGAGTTTGAATAGCAAGAATGTTACTAATTTACGAAAAAAAAAATGGAAAAAGAAAAACTTGTTTTTGAATTTAAATAGGGTATTTTTTAAATTGAATTTGGCTCCCATGTAAGTTTACAAATGGCAATGAATTAGTCTACTTCAAAATGCAAATAAAGAGTTGTCTTTTTATATTTATTATGCTCGTGTTTGGCCCCCATTTTTTAGGAAGAATTAATTTTTGAATAGTGATTGATGGGAGAATGTGTGGTGAAAAAATAATGAAAAGTTCTAGATTTATGTGTAATATTATTTTATTTGGAGAACATGTGGTTGAAAATTAGTACTGTAGAAAAATGAATGAGAAAAAGGAAAAAGAATGTGGCTCAAACATAGTGTATAGTATGTTCTATTATAGATTTTGGTTTAACAAGAGACATTGGTTTGTATGGTGATAGATTGTGACTTGCACAAGAGCACTTGTAGGTTTATTTGAGGATATTCAAGATTTCTCGTAAGGTTATCTAGGGGCGAATTTTCACTTTTGTAGGAGACATTTAGATAAAATGCAATGATCTTGAATACGCAGCATTGTATTGATTTAATACATTAAAAATATTTCATATAAAGAATCTAAGCGAAAATAATGATTCTTGTCGTCTAATGCCTACGAGTCTGTCTAATTATAGATTCTGACTTAGCAAACGGATGACAATAGATAATGACTTAACACAAGAGTACGTGTACGTCTGTTCAATGACAAATTCCAACTTAACATGATGGCAGACAGAAGCATGTTTGATGATAAATTTACGCTTTGTTGGAAAGACATTTAGATAAAAAGTTGTGGTCTCGAATAGGTGACGGCATATTGATTTGTCACGTTAAAAATATTTTATATATAGAATCTAAGCAAAAATAGAATTTTTTTTGTTGCTAGTGCCTATAAGTTCTAATTATTTATTCCAACTTAGCAAGAGGGTATTGGTTTGTATGACGATAGATAATACGTTAACACAAGAGTGCGTGTAGGTCTGCTCAAGGAAATTTTTCAATTCCGTATGATGGTGGACGTAAGCCTATCGCGAAATAAATCCCGCCATTTTGCAGGAGAAAAACATTTATATTAAAGGCTAGTATTCTAGGTAGCATCAAATTGATCTCGTACAAGAAATCACGTGTACTTCTTTCTTGTGTTTCTTCCGGCAGGCCATATATATTGTTCATATTATCGGTGAATTTCTTAACATGCATTTCAATAAAATGTCCTTCATACTATAAATTAGTTATTAATCGTGCATTAGTGTTATGAAATTAGCATAATGCATACAATGTGTTTCAATTTTGTAGTGATAGGAAAAGTTATGGTACACCACTTGGACCAAGGAAATCACCAATGACATGGACATGGTTCAGCTGACAAATCATCTCTCTCTCTCTCTCTCTCTCTCTCTCTCNATATATATATATATATATCACATTCTAAATTTATCACTATTGTAATTTTAAATTTTTTTTTAAAAAAACTATATTCATCTCCATTACTTTTCAACATTACTTTTTATTACATTCATTCATTTTAAACACAATATATCCACACAGTTTAACCAAAAATAAATTATTTATTAAAAATCATTGTTTTTACCATGTCATAACTAAAAAAATAATATTTAAGATAAATCATTGTTCTATAGTTTTCATAACTAGTAATATAAAACATTTGAATGTTGATGTAACTCCAACTATTTATGGTTTATTCAACTCAATTGTCTGTCATATGGCTACATCTTCTTCCACAAGGGACCTTTGTGTTGTTGAAGAAGATATTGAATTTCTCTAATATCAATTTGCTGTAATAATAGGCGAGAAAATATAATATAGCACAATATGAAGTCATCAATCACAATAACACAATAACTAAAATAATTTGTAGAGAATAGAGATTTTTTTATAATATGGTATGAAAAAAGAATATAAAGATTTATGTTTACAATATTTCTAACTTCTACTAAATAATAATGAAAAGTCAACTATATATAGATAATAAATAGGGAACATCCAAACCCTAATAGTAGTGTTGTAGTTGAAATTGAATGTAAGAAACATAGTAGAGAAGGAAAAATCTTGCAGGACGAAAACAGACCGGGTGGTGCCTTGGTGCCGGCACGGTGCATCAGCGCCCCAGGTCTGGCCAAAATCTTCCTGGGCCGAAATATTCCTTGAATTTTTCAACGAAAAAAGCAAATGAACTTCTCTATAAAAAATTTCAAACTGAAAATATTCTCTACTTCTACTATCCCAACTAGGGGCAAAAGTGATTTAATGACCAACAAACAAAGCTGAAACAAACCCTTTAACAAAATCATAACTGAATGTATCAAAAGAAGGATCTTAGCTAGAATTAGCACCCTTAACCGCATTCAAAACATCAACTAGATCAACAGATTTGTACCTATGTGGAATCTTATGGCACAAAAGGGGTCTGCCACTAACAATTTAATACAATGACATCGCCGATAATGGTGAAAAAGTAGATTTACCCATAACTTCAAAATTCAATTGAGATGTATTCCTTATGTAAGACCCCCAAACAAAATCCAACGGTACAGAATCCAACTCCAATTAATCCAACTGAATTATTAAAATACGCTAATTGCTTAAAAATTATGTATAACACTGCAAAATATATAAATGAGATTTTATATGTCCCTTTAACAAAATACAAACTTATTTGCTAACCTTCAGGACTTCACTTTCAGTAGTATGCATGTACTCTTTTGAATCAAGAGTACTTAAGAAGATTAGATTTATCTTCAGATCTGGAACGTATCGCACTAAATCAAGTGTTCTAATCATCCCATCAAACATCAAGTGTTCTGACCCTGTCAATACCAACTATCCGACAATGTATATTATTATCAATCATCACAACATCTTTTGAAATTTCTTCATATGTTGAAAACAAATCTCGATTATGAGACATATGAAAAGTGCAAGCTGTATCAAGAATTCAAACATCATCAGGTTTGGAGTTGTGTCAGACATAAGTAAAAGTTCTTCATCACTGTTAGAATTTTCTGCAATATTTGCTTCTCCTGAAATTTCTGATTGTTGATTTGCAGTCAATTTTGATTTATTTTGCAACTTATAACAATCATTTCTCAAGTGCCAATTTTTCTTACAATAATTACAAACTTTGAAGTTAGATTTTGACTTGTCCCTTGCACAATCGTGAGGTCATCTCCATGACCCTTAGAGACTACAAGATGTCTCATCTTCTTCTTTGAATATATAGATTATCATAAATTTCTTCAATAGTGAGAATATCACGACTATATAAAATCATGTCTTCAAAAACATGCTTGAAGCAAACAATGAATATAATAAAATCAATCTCAAATCTTTTTCATCATATTTGTTTGCTTGCGACGTGAAATATTTGTTTTTACTTTCAATTTGCTCCCTTACCTTTTCATGGAGTGACTTCACCAATTCGGCTTTTATTTTACCATCTAAACTATCTCGTTCATTTACAGACAAAGGTATTAAATCCAAAGGTGTCGGTGGATTAAAATCATAAACATCTTCAAATGGTGAAAATGAAGTAGTAGAATGTGTGGCCCTATTATATGCAAACTCTATGAAAGATAGACACTCCTCCCAACTCTTCAAATTCTTACTGACTACAATGCGCAAGAGTTGTGCCATGGTTCTATTTACTACCTCGGTCTAACTAACAGTTTGTGGATGACTAGTTGTTGAAAACATAAGTTTAGTGCCTAACTTACCCCACAAAACTCGCCAAAAATAACTCAAAAATTTCACACAGATACTATGCTTTTAAGTACCCCATATAAGCGCACCATCTCCTTAAAGAATAACTCAGCAATGTTAGTAGCATCATCGATCTTATGACATGCTACGACATGTGCCATCTTACTAAATCTATCTACCACCACAAATATCGAATCTCGTCCCTTTTTAGACCTAGGTAAACTCAAAACAAAATCCATCGAAATATCAACCCATGGTTCACTAGGCGTAGTAAATGGTGTGTACAAACCTTGAGGTAAAATCTTAGATTTAGCCTGCTTACAAGTTATGCATCGACTACATACTTTCTCAACATCACTTTTCATCTTAGGCTAATAAAAATGTTCCTCCAACATCTCTAAAGTCTTTTTAATCCCAAAATGTCCCATTAATCCACCACTATGTGTTTCCCTCACTAATATCTCTCGCATTGAACAATTAGGAACACACAACCTATTTTTTCGAAACAAATATCCATCATGTTTAAAGAATTTATATATAGCCCCCTTTATTACATTATGCATAAATATTTGAGAAATCAAAATTACTAACATACATATCCTTAATGTATTCAAAATCAAGCAATTTAGAACTAAGAGAAGTCAGTAGCACATACATTCGAGACAATGCATCTGCCACCACATTTTCCTTACATTGCTTGTACCGGATGACATAAGAGAATGTCTCCACAAATTCCATCTCCCATGCATGCATTTTGTTTAGCTTATCTTGACCTCGCAAATGCTTCAATGACTCATGGTCCGTATGTATCACAAACTCTTTAAACCAAAGGTAGTGCTGTCATGTCTCCAAAACTCGAACAAGTGAATATAGCTCCTTGTCATAGGTGGGATAATTGAGTGCTGCTCCACTTAGCTTTTTTGCTGAAATAAGCTATCAATCTTTTGTCCTGCATTAAAATTGCTTAAATACCTATTCCTGATGCATCTCACTCAATCTCGAAAGTCTTATCAAAATTAGGAAGTGCTAAAATCGGTGTCTTACACAATCTATCCTTAATTGTATTGAGAGTATGCTCTTGTTCATCACCCCAATGAAGTCTCATACTCTTCTTAACAATCTCTATGAGTGATGTAGTGATTGTGCTAAAATCTTTCACAAAACGTCTATAAAAACTAGCTAAACTATGAAAACTCCTAACTTCAGTTATGCTCTTAGGTGTTGGTCATTCTTTAATAGCTTTTATTTTCTCTTCGTCTACTTCTACCCCATTATCACCAACTACAAATACTAAGAAAACAACATTTTTCATGCAAAATGCATACTTCTTAAAATTAGTATAAAGTTGTTCATTTCTCAAAACTACAAGTACACTCCTAAAATGTTCTACATGCTCGTTAAGGTTTTTGCTATAAACTAAGATGTCATTAAAATACACAACAACAAATTTATCTATAAAAGCATGCAAAACATGATTCATCAATCGCATGAAAGTGCTCAGTGCATTAGTGAGTCCAAATGGCATTACTAACCACTCATACAAGCTATATTTAGTTTTAAAAGCAGTTTTTCACTCATCACCTTCACTCATTCGAATTTGGCAGTATCCACTTTTAAAATCAATTTTACTAAACATGCAAGCACCATGCAATTCATCCAACATATCATCTAACCTAATGATAGGATGATGATACTTTACCATTATGTTGTTGATGGCTCTGAAATCCACACACATCCTCCAAGTTCCATCTTTTTTTGGTACAAGTAGCACTGGAACGGCACATGGACTCATGCTCTCCCATATCCCTTTCTCATCAATTCCTCCACTTGCTTCTGAAGTTCCTTTGTCTCCTCGGAGTTACTTCGATAAGCTGATCGGTTTGAAATGACAGCTCCAGGAACAAGTCAATCTGATGCTCAATGCCTTAAATGGGTGACAACTCACTAGGCATGTCCTCCGAAAATATATCTTTAAATTCCTGCAATAAAGAGATAGCCAAACTAGGGAGGAGTGGTTTAGGTTCTTCAAGATTGAAGAATGACTCCTTATAAACTAACAAGATAACTTGTTGTCCCTCAATTATCGCTCTTTTCAACTTACTCCCCTTTACAAAGAAATTTACTCTCGACTTTTCTTTCATCTCGAACGCTCATCTTTCTTTTCTCTCGTGTGGCTCCACTCTCTTTTGCTCTCTACTAGCCACCTCAACATTTTATCTCATACCCACCATTTAATATTTTCTCTCATTTTCTCGAACTCTTTCGAACTCTTTCACTCTCCTTTCTTCCTCATTTTTCAATTTAATTTGGTCTTCATACACTTGTGTCGCGGTTAATGGCGCAAGGGTAATGGACCTCCTATCCTTAACAAAACTATAACGATTCTTGTACCCATCATGAATAACCTTCCTATATATTGTCATGTTCTACCCAATAAAATATGTCCCGCATACATAGGTACCACATCACACATAATCTCATCTTGATAACTACCAATTGAAAAATTAATCAATGCCATCGTGTTCACCTTAACTTCCCCACATTCATTTAGCCATTATAACCTATAGGGTCTAGGGTATTTTAATACAGTTAATCCCAATTTTTCTACAAGAATTGTGCTAGCTACATTAGTACAACTTCCTCCATCAATGATCATGTTACACACCTTATTGTTAACGTGACATCGTGTATGGAATATGTTTTCTCTTTGCTGCTCCAAGTCTTCTGTCTTGATTTTAGTATTAAGAGCTCGCCTCGTGACCAGTAACTCTCCAACATCAAATTTCAAGTTGTCTCCTTCACTAACCTCCTCCAATACTGACACGCCTTCATAATCATCCTCAATGTCACTCACCACCTCTCCATTGCACAAGATCGTTGTCCTTTTTTTTGGGTATTGAAAAGCGATGTGTTTTGTTCCTAAGAACCTGAAGCACTTGATATCCCAATTTTTGGTTGGTTGTAGCTCTGCTTTAGGAGTTGTTCTACTAGCACCATCATCTTTTCCCTTTGGCATTTCAGTCCGTCCTTTCGAAATAGCTCTATCTTCTTTGTTATCCCACCTTGATTTCCAAGATGAGTTAGAACCCGACGTACCCAATAGTTGCCTAGCTATCCCATTCCTCTTCAACTGTTTCTCCACCTTCATGGCCACATGCAACATGTCTTCAATTTCCACATAATGCTGCAACTCCACAACATAAGCAATGTCTCTATTCAACCTATTTAGAAAATGAGCCGTGGNTCTTTATGGTAGTCTTCCACACTCTTCGACCCATGATATAAACCTTGCAATTTCTGATGTAGCTTACTGTAATAGTGACTAGGCACGAATCGCTTCCACATGATAGTCTTCAACTCATCCCAAGTACTAACCGTTCACTCTCGATTCCTCTTCCTTAATGTAACCACTTGATCCCACCAAGTTATGGCGTAATCAACAAATTCAAGAACTGTTATTTTCACCTTCTTTTCCTCCGAATAATTATAGTACTCAAATATCACCTTCTTTTTTGATCACTCGTTCCTTTAAATGGTGGAATTAACATCTTAATATTGCCCATATTCCCATCTACTTCATCTCTAAAATTATTTCTACCAAATATTTCCAACCTACTTCATCTATGTCTCATCCTACCCATATCATCCACAATCGATACACCCTTATCCAAGTCATTACCATACTCATAATCATCATCCACATCCATCTTTGGCTCCTACCTACCTTGTCTCCTTGCATTCTATTGTCCCCTATGAAGATTTGTCACCGATGTATCTAACCTATCAAGCGTTTCACTCACATCCCCAAGCACCATTTCAAACCGACTTATTACAACCTTTGCCATGTTGAATTGATTCGGCTGCCTGATTGAATTGGAACCCTCTCTATCTGACATCCTAATTCTATAGAATTCCTACCTCACAAATGATCACTCGTGTATCACTCAATTAATGACTTTTTCCCTCTGTTAATCTCACCGCTCTGCCTTTTACCACTCAATATTTTAACCCTGGTACTTCAAAGAACAATGTGAACTCAACAAAATGTGTTCTCGTGGATCCAACCAAGTATGATCGCGAATTGTGATAGGAGAAAAGAAAAAAAAGATGAAGAATGACTCAAGAACAAGAAGAAAGTGATGAGTTGTGTAAATGAAACCAATGGAAAATTCAAGAAAGTAAAATGGAATAAAATTGAACAATTTTCCTTTTTTTTTTTTGGACTCAAAAACTAAAAATTGAAAACTGCTGAAAATTCCCGAAAATAATAATAATAATTTTCTTAACTCGAAAATTTGACTACAAATCTAGCGAAACAAACGAAAATTAATTCAGACTCTTAAATAGCCCAAAAAATAATTGACTCTTTTTTGTACTTTTTTGGATCAAAACTCAAAAACTAAGAATTAACTCGAAGAACGCGAAGAATAATAGAAAAAGAAGAAAACAAGACTCAAAACAATAAAAGATATAACATTGATTATTTTGGAGCCGTACTCTGATACTAACTGATGAGAATCACATAGCAACAACTACTACGTAATATTGACGATCCCAAAAAAGCCCAAAGAATAATCTAGTTTAAAGTTTGAACAAAGATATGAACCAAACAACCAAATAAAATGAAATTTGAATGACCTCTTGATTACATAACGCATGATCCACACTCGATGTTGAACGCCACAAGATTAACTTGATAAGTTCACAAAGTTCTAAGAAGAACAAGATTTGAAAGCAAAATAGCCTCCCGATTAATACTCAACCATGTAATGTTTTTTCAATGAATAGAATAAGATTATTTATATGGAAACTCTAAAAACCTAGTTAAGACGTAAATAAACTCTTAAAAGATTACAAAGATATCAAAAATGGTGTATTAATACAATTAGGAAAATTTCACGGAAAAGGAAAAATTTCACCCCGAACATGTACTATGCGGTCGCATAATACATTTCAATGCAGTCGCATAGTTCATCATTCAGCCTTCAATTTTGTCCTCGGAGATAGGTATGCGGTCGCATTCATTTTGCACTGTGACTGCATAGTGTTAAAAATGACACCCATTTTTTTCTTGTGAAGAATTTCTTGACAATTTCGGAATGTACTCATGGGCGAAAAACTGACATTCGAGCTGAAAGTTATGCACGTTTTCATCCACGCTACTCGTTCGCTGCTTGAACCGAGTTGATCGTGTTGATCCATTCGGTTTCTTCTCCCGAGCCCAACATGAAACTTGTTCATTGGCTTGTTAACTTCGACATTTCGTCAACCATAGCTTGAGCAAGCAATCTCATCGCCTTTTTCACCCATTTTGCTCTTCGATAATCATGGGCTCGGCTTCGTCGGGCTCGACTCCTGGATCATATCAGATGATTATCCCTTTTAAAAAAAACCTTGCATATATTTAACATCTTGTACTTAATTGAGTGGGAATATATTACTATTTTCTATTGTTGATTTAAAGTTTTGATCTTATATACCATACTATTCCTCTCATATGTGCTACCGTTTTGCCTATGTTAAAAGAAGAAATTGTGTTTTGATCTTAAATGCTATCACTTTTTACTTACGTCAAAAAGGGAAAAATGGAGTGAGATAATTATGCATATTTTGATTTGAAAATATAACATACTTAGAGTATATGAAAAATGGGGAAAGAGGGAAAATCATCTATATACTTTGAATGTATAGTTATTGATTTGTAAAAGATAGGGAGAGTATGAATTATATGATAAATTTATAATGTATATTCATTTGTCAATATAATATCATTGTTCAATCTTACCTTGTAAAGCATCTTGTTTGTCATAATCAAAAGGGGGAAAATTATTGACCTATGGTTGATTTCATCCTTCATGTTTTTATTATAACAAACAAGATTAATATTATTTCTAACAATTGATTTTGAGTTATGATAGTTCAACGTTGAAATCAATCAAGCATTTTCAAAATCAACACATCATAAATCGGACTTGAAATGAAGATTAAAGTGAAAGTTAAGCATTCAAGTCAAATCTTTCGAGACGAGAGTTTAAATGATCAAAATCAAGACTATCAAATCGGGCTCATAAAGATGAACAAGATCAAGAGTTTAATAGTCAAACATGAAAGAAATTTCGAAACAAGATTGAAGACTAGACTTTCAAGATCATATGTAATGGTATAACACTATGATCTTTAGTAATGAATGACAATAGCTCAAACATCATTTTGTGTACGAAAAGATATTTTCATATCACTTGCATAAAATATTTTTGATCAAAAGTAAAATTGATATTTCAAAGTGCA
>CAIGRB010109865.1:8682-33620 GCA_903798255.1 Fraxinus quadrangulata
ACCTGTTTCTCCCGACTCAATGATCGAGAGAAAAATAGCTTCCCCATATTGGAGGGTGTGTGATTGGTTTTATTTTCCTTGAAAATGTTATTTTTTTCACTTCAATTCCTACTATTTGGATGTTTGATTTACAACTTTTCCCACCAAAAATATTTTAAACTTTTGGTTATATGACCATAATTTCCTAAAAAATAAGGAGGAAAACATTTTCTTTAAAAATGAGTGATTTTTTTTCAGTCACACACTCTCTCTCTCACACACACACACAGTCTCTCATCTATTTACTAATAAAAAAATGGATAAGTATAATATTTTCTAGGTTGAAAATTAAATCAATCAAACACATTTAATTAATAATTTTCATACAAATAAATTATAAATAGCTGAATTGCCTATAATTTATTATTTTCCATGCAAATTCTATGCTTGCAATCAAATTCACTCAAGGGTTTATCATATCGTGAAATTATCAAAATACGCATTTTGAGGTGTTTTTAAGTACGATTAGCAAAACTTATAGTCCTTCCGTCCTATTTATATAGGTCGATTTTCCTCATTTCCATGTCTCAATTATATAGTCTCGTTTATTTATTGAGAATAGTTTATTTTGTTCATACTAATATACATTAATTTAATTTGCCTAATTATACCCAATTTTCTCCACTTAATTTTGAAATTGTACAAATATAAAGATATATACTTCTTGAAATCATCTAAATACACACACATATTTACTACTTTCAATAATAATTTACCACTAGTTGTTGGTAATTAAATAAGAATAAGTTACGAAAGTTTTTAGCTTTCAATAACATTAAATAAGATTTTTTAATCCCGTGTGAAAAATAAAATCAGCCTATATAAATGAGACGGTGGAGTATATAATAAGCCAATAGTAAGTAGATCGAGACAATTTCTTAGTGAAGTGGAAAGATAGCATCGAATCAGACTGGTAAAGTCATTTAGAGTGTAAATTTTGTCTCATGCTCCAAGTACCATATAATCGCAAAAACCATCAAAATTAAAGAAGTAATAATAATAACTATAAGTACTTGAAAAGAAATTTTATTTGTATGGTTGAAAATTTAAATTATGATAATTATTTTTTTCTCATTAATGTTTTTTTTAAAATTCAATTCCTTATAATAGTTTGACGAGTCATAATAGATGGATTTATTTTGAGAATCATTCTACGTGTTTTTCTTTCTATTTTATGTAGCATTTGATGCAATTAATAGTTTAATGGATTAAAATTTAGCCCTCAATTTGTTGCAAAATCAACATAATAACACTCTATATCGAGTAATAAAAATAGAAAGAAACCATTTTTGTATTAATCGTAGTTAAAATTAAAAATAAAGATCCCGTTTTAATGGACCAAAGAAAAAATAGAATTTAAAAATAAGCTGCTTATTTTTGCTATTTATACTCAAAACAGAATAAGCTATAACTTGGGTATGATTTGCCGTACGAGACAAGAACTTTTCACATAGTAAAGGGGTCGAACAAAGAATTATGGACTTTTTCACGCACTGCACAGACACAAAACCTCCCTTTCTTCTTCCCTCAGTTCCTGACTTTTCTTTCGGTTCTTTTACCTCTCATTTTTCCCATCTTTACTTCCTTAAGAGACAACACAGAAGAATAATTCGTAACAAAATTTCACAATTTGAAGAAAAAAGACTAGTCTTTTTTAGCATTGCTCATAGCAGAATTCTGTTTATTAATTCACTTGCATTCATCTTCCTTACAGGTAAAGATACTGAATTTTTGTTTTGTGGGTCATTTGAATATGATGATTTTTTGTTGATTTGTTCTACAATTGTTTGCATTTTGTATGTGGATCGATTTTTTAGGCCTTTAGTTCTTCATTTTTACCTTTTTTTGGCTCCTGTTATGGTATATTATTTGGTAAATGTAAAAATGGTTGTTTTTATATTGTTATTTGGTTCTGTTTTAGATGATTTTGATTTTTATATCACCATTTAGCTTGATCTACTTTACCTTCTCTGTTTAGCTTTATTGTTAAAACTATATGCCTGTTTTCAGTCTGTATTATTAACAATTTTTTGGGAATGAACCTGTTTTATACACAAATCTTGGTATCGATTATGATTCGCTAAATATTATTTAATAAGAAACTACTTGAATGAGGAGATTTGGTGTTTCCTCCAGTCCATTTATTTACATTTATGGATACGAGTATTATTGCTGATTTATGTATTAATTTTTTTTTTACTAGATTGTAGTTGATCAAACAGAAACCGGTAACAATTCTGAGATATTTTTCTTAAGCTATGGTTCTCGGGCTGAGATCAAAGCACAGAAAAGGTGCTTCTGTTAAAGTTGAGTACAGAGTGCACTTGCAGGAGATTAGGCCCTGGCCTCCAACAGAATCACTGAGTTCTGTTCAAACCGTGTTGCTCCAATGGGAAAATGGAGATAAAAATTCGGGATCCTTTATTTCTGTTGCTGGGAATACCAGTATTTCTTTCAACGAGTCTTTCATAATGACCTTTACTCTGCGCCAAGATAAAAAGGCCCGTGATAAGTTTCTTAAGAATTGCTTAGAGTTCAGCTTGTTTGAGCCTCGAAAGGACAAGGGAAGTAAAGGACAATTATTGGGGACAGCTTTATTAAATCTTGCAGATTATGGAGTACTTGAAGAAATCTCAAGTATTAGCATTCCTTTAAACTTCAAGAAGAGTTCTAAGAATTTAGTGCAACCGGCCTTGTTTGTTAGCCTGGAGCCAGTTGAAAAGGATGGCTCAAAGTCATCACCTAGCTTATCAAAGACAGCATCCCTAGACAATGATGATAATGACTCGGAAATTGCCTCATTTACTGATGATGATACTTCTTCCCATTCATCAAGGACTGCTGCATCATCAACCTTTGAGGCTGCAACAGCTTCACCGTCTCGAAATGAGAAGGTAATCATGTTCGCTCAATTAATTTTTTGCTTATATTCAAACATATTCTAGTTCATATGGTTTAGCCAATTGAATTTAAAAGTTTCTTAGTTTATTTATTATTATTTTTTAATATTTAATTCTCTATTTGAGTAAATGTACTATGTAATATATATTTGCCACTAAAATGCAGAATGGAACTGGATTGCTAAATACTGGGATCGACCTTTCTCAAGAACCAAACAGGAGTATATGGCCTTCATCAATTGATATATCCTCGGATACTGGAAACCGTATACAAAATTATACTTCTTTATCCAAATTCCCTGAAAGAAGCATGACATCTGTCAAGAGGAACTCTGTTACCCCTTCCATAAAATCTTCTCCCTCATTCATAGGTTTCCAAGATATAAACGGGAAGTCCAGCAACCGCATGGGAACTCTTCAGTCGGGAAGTGTTACCCGTCATGCCAATGAAGAGATTGCCAAAAGCAAAGCTAAAATTAGTGAAATCACTCAACATTCTGTAAAAGACGAATCCTCTGATAGATTTTTACCCAAAATTATATCATCTGATAACTCCACACAGACTGTTTTGAACTCAAACTCTGTCAATCTCTCTCACGCCTTTCAGGAAAAGAAAGTGGAACAAGAAGCTACAGCGATAAGTGATGCACATACTGGTCTGGTGAATGACGAAGAGAAAGAGGTACAAATAAATAATGGACAGGATGAAAAGATAATGGAAGAGATTTCACATTTCTCAGAGAACAAATTGGGGGAAGAAGCTAACAGAAGGCAGGTAACAATGAGAAGTGATACTCTTGTTCCCAATAGGAAAGTACAAGGAATTCTGGGATCTACTACTAATAATGCTCGGTTAAAGCATGTGAAGTCTGTCCAGATACATGGCTCCATTAATGAGAATGGATTCATAGGCGACAGGCACAGTGGGATAAAAGCAACAGATCTTGATATTGCAGACTCTCAAAATAACAGGAAAGGTAATGCAATATTTGAAAGAAAAGAACCAAAAAATAAACTTTCTGAAAGTAAAAATGAATGGAAGTCTAGAATTGAGATGCTGGAGGAAGAATTGAGAGAAACTGCAGCCCTTGAGGTTGGATTATATTCAATAATTACCGAGCACACAAGTTCTAGTAATAAAGTCCATGTTCCAGCTCGACGGCTTTCCAGATTTTATCTTCATGCTTGCAGAGAAGGATCCCAAGCTAAACGGGCAAGTGCTGCAAGAGCTGCTTTGTCTGGGTTAGTTTTGGTTTCTAAAGCGTGTGGAAATGATGTTCCAAGGTAAATGTTTGTTCCAGTACTAGCGTAGGAGTTAGTGAAGTAAGTCATGCTTTACAGAATTAACTATTATCTGTAGGTTATTTATTTTGTTGTAATGTTTCTTTGAAATTCCCTTCCAAATAATGAATCCATCACGAGCGGCATTTTTTTCAGGTTGACCTTCTGGTTATCGAATTCAATAATGTTGAGAGCCATTGTTAGCCAGGCTGCTGCAGAAATGCCAAGCTCTGATGGATCAGGCATAAAAAGTAACAGCACTGAACCTGGATTGACTTTTAGATTTCTTGATAACTCTCGAATGGAGAAAGAGAATAATAAATCAAATGAATTGGACGACTGTGAGGATATATTGATGTTCATTATTGCACTGGAAAAGATTGAATCTTGGATCTTCTCTCGAATTGTCGAGTCTATTTGGTGGCAGGTTGTTTCTCAGTTCTCTAGTTCTTATTTTGTTAGGTAGGTTTTTAAATTAATTACAAGGTCATTCTCGTTTTGTCCTCTGCAGACTTTTACCCCACATATGCAGCCAATGGTTGCAAAAAGTAGTGGTAGAACTACAGACTCAAGTACAAAGAAAACTTATGGAAAAAGACATAATTTGGGGGATCACGAACAGGGAAATTTCTCTACAGAATTATGGAAAAAGGCATTTAAAGATGCTTGTGAAAGGCTTTGTCCAATTCGAGCAGGAGGGCATGACTGTGGCTGCTTGTCTGTGCTGTCAAGACTGGTATGTCGAGATATAAAAGAATGCTCAAAGCCAAAAGTCATTTCTTCTTTAGATATGGATACACTTTAATGGTATGTTTGGTAGGGAGAATTTGATAATACCAGATAAGTAGAAGGAAAAAAGAAGAAGCTAAAATCATGTCACTATAGTGTTAAGTCCTATCTGTTTTGCGCACCAAATATGCACTGTAACGTGAACTAAGAGTCAAATCATTTTGGTCTTTGAGTCATCCGATTTTCTATGTGACGTGAGATCTTGTGCCTTTTTTCCCAGAAAGGCTGAAATTCCGTCATTATATAGCTGAACTGTTATAAAGTGCATTATTGCCAAATATAGCATGTTAATGCTCTCTTCCCTGTGTTTTTTAGGTAATGGAGCAGTTGGTTGATAGGCTGGACGTGGCAATGTTCAATGCCATTCTTCGTGAATCTGCCGAAGAAATGCCAACAGATCCTGTGTCTGATCCCATTACTGATTCTAAGGTTCTCCCCATTCCTGCTGGAAAATCAAGCTTCGGAGGTGGTGCGCAATTAAAAAATGCTGTAAGTACAGAATAAAACTTTTACGAAATATTATGTCTTATGCCACTCTTTATTGTCAAACACGATGGATATATTTTTCGTTTAGGTTTTTGGTGCTACCTTCTAAGTAGTCTATGTTATAATTTCTCTTCTTGTTTTTGATTTTCTGTACTGAATGGTCCCTTTCTAGTTTTATTATTCTATAATGTAGCTTCTTCATTAAACTTTTAACAGAATATATCCAACACTAAGCCTTTCAAACAATCGTCTCTCTTAGAATATCTTCACACTATAGTATTATTTGCCTTTACTTTCTTCGGAGTTTGGACAAGCACTCTTCAAAGTTTCAAATCATAATTTCTAGAAAAAAGAAGATTTGACCAGAAACTCAGCTCTACTCACTCATGTATCATGGTTCTTAATTCCTTTTTCCATGCTGGTAGATCGGCAATTGGTCCAGATGGCTTACAGATCTTTTTGGCATAGAAGATGACTTACCTGTGGATTATAATATTATTGTTGATGACAAGAGACCAAAATCCTTCAAGGCATTCCGCCTTCTCCATGCTTTAAGTGACCTCATGATGCTTCCCTTTGGAATGCTAGCCGACGATTCCATCAGAAAAGAGGTGACTCATTTACTAAACAGAACTGTTTATTCTCTATGGCAATCTTTTATGCTATATGTATATTCCATTTGTTTCGTATTCATAGTTCTTAATTTCCTGTTTGAAGGTGTGCCCGACATTTGATCCTACATTGATCAAGAGGGTTTTTAGTAATTTTGTCCCAGATGAATTTTGTCCAGACCCCATTCCGCAGAACATCATCGACTCTCTGGATTCTGAGGTGGGTCCTCCGTTGATAATTCTCTCTCTTCATAGTTATTATCAATAACTTGAAAGAAAGTCGATTATGCACGTTGCTACTTAGTACTATTTGATCGTTCAAGTTGCAATTAAATAGTATAAGGTTGTCTATGTTATTGAGAAATGGCATTGTCTTGCATTGTTTTTCTCGATGAAGGAAATTGCGGATGCTTCTCTAGAGTTGCTCACCAGCTATCCGTGCATTGCAAGTCGTACAGTCTACTCACCACCTCCAGCAGCTTTGCTCAATTCCTTTATGGGCGAGATTGGGACCGGATTCCTTCCAGGAAGCGGATCAGCTTTACTAAAAAAATCATACACAAGTGATGATGAACTCGATGAGCTCGACTCACCCTTGACTTCAATCATTCCCGATAGCTTTCATAGCTCCTCAGCTTTAGCTAAACTCAGCTCGATGCCACAACGAAAGGGTGGCAGAAATGTTCTTCGGTATCAGCTACTTCGGGAAAGTTGGGAGGATGGTGAACAGTAACAAATTCCTCCTTTTGGAAGTCATAACTTGAGTTGCTTGATGGACAAGGCACATTAGGACTCTTAATGACTTGTAACAAAAGGAAGGGTCGTGAGTGAGGCATCGAATATCCAGCAACCCTCTTTAATTATGTATATACATGTATAGCCATGTCTCTTTTTCTCCATAACATTAAGGCTTTTGAAGCCCCCCACCCAACCCTAAAAAATAAAAAATAAAAACTTAGAAACATGGTTTTGTTAGTTCATATGAAATTAAACTCGACTCAATAGTACAATCGACAAGATTTTAATTTATTTATATGTTACTCTCTCTGGTACCGAATGCTTCGGTATGCACTTTGTTTTCAATAAATTAAAGGGTAATTGCACATAACTGTCACACCTTTCATTATTATTGTGGAAAACATCCTTACTTTTTTTTTTTTTTTTACATTTTCACGTTTCATTGAGCAAAATGTCATTTTTATCTATTTTTTCAATTTAAAAATGTGAAATAACTAATATACCCTCTTTAAATAAAACAAAAAAAGAAAAAAAATAAAAATTGTAATTATACTCCCAATTTTTTTTTTTAAAAGTACAAATGAGTCTCAAATAAATTATTAAATGGGTAATTAGTACAAAATATTTTCACATTTCATTGTTATTGGGAAAAACGTTTGTACTTTTCACCTTTTCGCTTTTTTTATTTTTTTGAATTTTCACCCTTAATTACACGTTTGATTGTGCAACTCATCATTTCCATCAATTTTCATCCAATTTCTCAATAATGAATATACCCTTCTATTTAAAAAAAAAAAATCTAATTATTTAATAACTTATTTGGGATTCGTTTACACTTTTTAAATTTTTTTAAATTTTTAAATAAATTTAATTGAGAATCGCTTATATATTTTTTTTTAAAAAATAAATTTTGTAAATAATTTATTGAAGACTCGTTTGCACTTTTTTTTTAAAAAAATTGGGACTTTAGTTGCAATTAATTATTTAATTTTCTTTCATTTAAATAGTAGGGTATATTCGTCATTTCACAACTTTTACTGAGAAATTGAATGAAAATTGATAGAATGAGGGTTTGTGCAATTAAAGGTGAAAATACCAAAAAAAAAAAAAAAATTAAAGATTTTTTTACAATAATAGTGGAAGGTATGGACATTATGTGCTAATTACCATTTTTAATAATTTATTTGTGGACTCATTTGAACTTTTCAAAAAAAAATTGGGACTATGATCACAATTAGTTTTTTCTTTTTTCCTTTTGTTTTATTTAAATAGAATGATACATTCGTCATTTCACAACTTTAAATTGAGAAAATGGTTGAAAATGATATTTTGAGCAATGAAATGTGAAAATGCCCACAAAAAAAAGGACGTTTTTCATAGTAATAGTGTAAGATAAAGACGTTATGTGCTAATTATCCTAAATTAAATGCGTTTTAGTTTCTTTTGATTTTTTAGGGTAAAAAATTGAATAATAATATTTATAGTAAGCGACGTAGTAGTCATCCTATGTAATGCTTGTTATTTGAGGCATTTGTTTGTCATTTAAGGCAAAATTAATGCCTTCAATGACAAGTTTCTACGTTGGAAGACTACTAAGTTGTTGACTATGAATAATGTTTCTCTAGAATAATGTTGAGGCCTTCCCTCAATTATTTTGTTAGCTAGGCAAATGGAAAACTGGTGTGGATGTCGAAATTTGATATTGTCACTCTCCATTAATCAACCTTCATTAACGACTTTAACGGTATGGTGTAGCTTGTTCAGCTCTACCCCCACCCCCAAACACCCCACCAAATTACCTTCCAATTTATACGTTGTTGCGGATTTTTCTTCTTAAACAAAGAGCTATCCATGGAATTTCCCATTTGATTTGATCAATCACATACTAAGCTAGGATTTTTCTTCATCTTCATGTGGTGGATTCTTAGAATAATCTCGAAATCTGGGGTTTCTATCTTGATTATGGTAATTTTTATTTTTTGCTCAAACTTGTTCAATTTTGCTATGAAATAATCTCTTATATTGTCATTTTAATCAATTTTAGCTCCGAAATTATTCATTTCTGTTCTTTCATCCATGCATTTTTCCAGTAGATTTTTCTGTATTAATGTACGTATATGTCCGTGTACGAAAGCATTTCGTTCAGAACATGTTTGGTAAAAAGTAAATAGAGAAGATGTGTACTTTTTTTTTTTTTAATTTCTTTTTAAATCTTGTTTGCTCGTAAGTTGAAGCTGGGATTAATTGTTCAGGAATCGACAGCAGGCACCGGAGAGACAACTAGGCCACGGCGTGGTCCATTACACACTTGTGGGACATCAATGTTAGCAATTGCCCACATTGTATGTACAAAAGCACAAGATTTTGATAGTCCTATTGGATCAATGGCGAAGAAAAGGATAATACCATTCATGCCTTTATTATATGCAATGCAATATCAATGGCTAGCAAGCCTCTCCTTCATTGATGATCGTCTTCTCGCTGTTGCAAACATTGTCAAATTCATTTTCCCACCATCCAAACGTCTGTTTAACAAGATTGATCAACTCGTCTACGCTGCTGAATTTTTACCAGAAAACTTCATCCATGTTTTGAACGCGCTTCCTGCAGTTATGCACCAGTTCATATCATGGTTAAGGTTAACTTATGCTTTAACTCTTTGGGGATCCGAGGATAATTGTAACAGTACAAGGGAAAAGGAGATCAGAATTGATATGAATAGCAGCAAATCAGAATCAGCAGATTGTTACCCTCTAGATTATTCACAGCAAGGTCTTTATAATGAACCTTCAAATGGTGTACAAACCGAAAAAGTTAAGCCAATATTAGAACAAAGAGTCGAGGAAGCATTTTGTCCCGATGAACCTCCATGTACTTCTTCATTTGAGTCGGCAACTTCATCTCCATTGTCTGTTTTTTTACAAGATGACGCGAAGTCAGTTGGCGAAAAGGGCAAATCAGATAATATGAAGTGCAGTAATAAGGAAATTCTTGAGACGGATAATATGAAGTGCAGTTACAAGGAAATTCTTGAGAGGGGAGCAAACGAACTGTGAAAACGAAGCATGTGATGTCCTGAAAGAGTACCCTAAAGGAACCATTCTTAAAGACAAACTATTTGAGGTGAGCCGGCCCTTCAATTGAATTCTCAGTAAAAGGGGAAGCATAGTTGAAGAAGCCTGATGACCGCGTTCAAATTTTGAAGAGAAAAACAGCATAATTTTTCAGCTGTTCTACATGTATGTGCTAACACATTTTCTAGGTTAGGTTAGGTTAGGAGTTGAGGCATGTTAGTTCATTATTTTGTTTATAATATGACTTTGTATGCTAGTCGGGATAATTAAAGCTCTTTAAATGGAGATTCAATTGATGTTGTTTGGAAAGATTTTAGGCGGCGAATACTGAAATATTCGTCTATAAACTTGGAAACTATAATTTGCAAAAGCTTTGCATTCTCCGAACGGTAATATTATGCATGTTTGATACGCAGTATTATGTACAAGATGAGTCAACATAATAGCAAAAGAGACCTTCTTTGAATCATATATAATTAGCAGAATTATTGAATAATGGCTTGGAGGAGAAAAAGGAAACAAACAGTCTCAGAAAATGAAGTAGTTCTATTTTAGTTGCTATCATAATGTAAATAATTTTCATCAAATGGTCCGTCCAGATTTTGAATAGCTTTATGGCCGGTCTGGTCTCAAAATTGATCCTATCTTGTATTTGCTGGATAATTAAGAGGGGGAAAAAAGGAGCAAAACAATAACGAACGCCCACCGTGGGGCTCGAACCCACGACCACAAGGTTAAGAGCCTTGCGCTCTACCGACTGAGCTAGACGGGCTTCTTGTTCATAAGCGGTTCAACGTATTTTTTTTATTCTCAATACTTTGGGAAATCAATCATACTGGGCTTCATCTTTCTGATTTTCGAAGAATCACTCGATAAAAGGATCGATCAACTTTGAATACCTCAACATGACATGAACATAAAAGAACCCATAACTCTAGAAAAATTACAACATAAATAAAACGTCTCTTTTGAACTATTTATCAAAAAATTAAATACACAAGTGTCCATAATACAAGATATTCACGTATACGTTTAGCTAAACTTACATCCTAATGTGAGACCTATTATACTTATACCAGTAACAACACGTGGAACCCCAGTGATGAACGTTGGCGAGACAAACACGATCAACTAACTGGGCCTGCCTATACATCTCGTTCGCAGGATGTTGAAATGAAGCAAATGCCCGCCTATAGCGCAGAAAATTCGTGAATATAACAGAGCAGATATTAACAGAGCTAGCTAACTGGAGAAAAAAAGGTAATGCCCATTTTAACACTGGTATATGGAAAAACTCTTGTTCTTCCACCAAAAACTCCATGCCTTCCCTACTTTTCTTGTTGCGATTGACTTACTTAACGGCTTTGAATCTTGATCCGGCAAGGGCATCTCGTCACTTTCAGGATTCTGTTGAGTAGAGACTGGTGATGGGTCCTGCTGTCGCTGCTCACGGAACAACATCAGAAGCTTCTGAGCTTTCTGTTTCCCTCTCACGGTCCCATTTACTGAAATTGAGACGAGGGAAGTGTTGGATAGATTAATAGTTGCAATACAGTAAAGTGCAAAAAAATAAAACTTATCGACTGATCAAGTCTCGTGACAGCACGATGTCCTAAAGCGAAATTGCCCGTCGATAACTGCTGCGACTTCTATGGACAATCACCTCCAAGATACAACGATCAAATAAACAAATTGTGCAGCAATTACAATTGATTTCCAGAACTCTCAAGTGTACTCCAGAAAAATATGAAAAAATTAAGTATAATATTTTTCTTCAATAGAAAGATATAATTCGTTTTTGTGTATTTTTCCTAATGTCCAAATGAGGGTTTATATAGGTAGAGAAAAGATGAAACTGCCTCCACCATGATCCAACATTATATGCAGTGGTAATGGGTTGTTAATATTGGGCAGTTAAAAACAGTTTCTGAATACTGGCTAGTTGACCCATTAAATAATTACGAAAATAAAATAAAATAAAAATTATTTTATTTGGATCAAGAAAGCCCAAGGCCCCAAGGCCCAATCAAAGACCTTTTAATATAATGCGTGAGGTGTGACTCGAACCCCCGACCTCCCACACAAATTCCACATTTTTACCAATTGGGCACTTCATCTGAATTAATTATTTCTTTCAGATATTATATTTATGTTATAAATATCTAACAATCCCCCACATGAAAGAAATAAGATAAATATAAATATTATTCTGGAGTACGGTAGAAATCACGCAGGCTTAGGTGTCTTTCGACTTGAACCTTGACTTTGTATGTTCTATCGAGTTTGCTAACTGTAGAGTGAACTATGTCTTGAACTCCACAATTATGGTTGCAAAACTGAGACAATAGAACACACACATGACTTCTAAAACAATCATTGAGTTCTCGCGGTTGTGTTCATTTCGGCCGTGAACTTTCCCGGTTTCTTTGAGTGCTCTAGAGAATTAGCCTCAATTCTCATAGAAAGCGGCCCCACTTTCACACTCAAATAGGTGCTTCTATCAAGGGTGCACTGTATTTAAACACCCCACTGAATATCAGCTATAGTAAGCATTAAGAGCATTTGCTCATCCTCTAATCAATACAGTTGGTACTACTCATCATAGGGAGGGGTTTGAAATAAATTCAATGTAGTACCCCCACAGATTACTCAAATAACTGTGTTATCCCATTGAACCTTATCCATGGGATCTCCAATCGCAAGGTTGGGTTTCCGTTATAGGTAATCTAGTTTTTAATAGGCTTTAGCCCCATCCCCCTCGATGTTTTCTGAACTAGCTCTCTAGCTAATCCTTTGGTTAATGGGTCAGCAATATTATCACTTGACTTCACATAGTCAATAGCTATAATCCCATCCTTAAGCAGCTGACGCACAGTATTGTGCCTCCTACGGATATGTCTAGACTTTCCATTGTAGGATGAATTTTGAGCTCTTGAAATAGCTGCTTGACTGTCACAATGGACATAGATAGCTGGAAGTGGTTTGGACCACAAAGGAATATCTATAAGAAAATTCCTTAACCATTCAGCCTCTTCACCTGCTTTATCCAAAGCTATGAACTCTGATTCCATAGTAGATCTCGCAATGCAGGTTTGCTTAGTGGATTTCCAAGATACAGCACCACCTGCTAATGTAAATACATATCCACTTGTAGATTTACTTTCATTGGTATCGGAAATCCAATTAGCATCACAATATCCCTCAAGTACAGCAGGAAATTTAGTATAATGTATTCCCCAGTCTAGAGTGTATCTCAAATACCTCAAGACTCGAATGAGAGCATCCCAATGTTCACTGTTAGGATTACTAGTATATCTACTAAGTCTACCGACGGCATATGCTATATCAGGTCTGGTACAGTTCATGAGATACATGAGACTACCAATTACTCTAGCATATTCTAAAGCAGAAACACTAGGACCTGAATGTTTTCTCAAATGATGACTTGCATCATAAGGTGTTTTAGCAGGAATACAATTGTATTGGTTAAACTTCTTAAGCACTTTTTCTACATAATGTGATTGGGTTAAAGTAATTCCTTCGGAATGTGTTACTATTTTAATTCCTAGAATAACATCAGCAACACCCAAATCTTTCATTTCGAAGTGCTTTTTCAGAAACTGTTTAGTCTCATTAATCACATCTAAACTAGTTCCCATTATCAGCATATCATCAACATATAAGCAAATTATCACACCACAATTATATTCAAATTTGCTATATATGCATTTATCAGCTTCATTTATCACATAGCCATTAGATGTCAAAACTGTATCAAACTTTTCATGCCATTGCTTAGGGGCTTGTTTAAGTCCATAAAGAGACTTTTTAAGTCTGCATACTTTATCATCAAGACCTTCTACCACAAATCCCTCAGGTTGGTCCATATAAATCTCTTCTTCTAAATCTCCATTTAAAAAAGCAGTCTTGACATCCATTTGATGTATAATAAGATTATACAATGAAGCAATCGCAATTAACATCCTAATAGAGGTAATCCTAGTAACAGGTGAATACGTATCAAAAAAGTCAACTCCTTCTTTTTGTTTATAGCCTTTAGCTACAAGTCTTGCTTTAAACTTATCAATCGAACCATCAGGTTTAAGTTTTTTCTTAAATATCCATCTACACCCAATGGTTTTACATCCTCGAGGCAAGTCTACTAATTCCCAAGTGTTATTAGACATAATTGAATCATATTCACTATGTATAGCTTCCTTCCAAAATATAGAATCTGGCGAAGACATAGCTTCATTAAAGGTACTAGGATCATCCTCTACTAAGTAGGTTAGAAAGTCAGGACCAAAGGAAGTAGAAGTCCTAGGTCTTTTGCTTCTTCTAATTTCAGCTTCTTCTAATTCCATAGGCTCTTTTCTAACACTAGAAGGAACACTAAGAGAGCTACTTGGTCCTTCAATTTTTTCCTTAAAAGGGAATCTATTTTCAAAAAATTCTGCATCTCTAGTTTCAAATATTGTATTCTTTTCAATCGAAATATTTTTAGAGTCAATGACTAAAAATCTGTAGGCATTACTGTGAAGAGCATAACCTATGAAAACACAATCAACAGTTTTTGGACCAAGTTTAGTTCTCTTAGGTGCTGGAATAGAAGCCTTAGCTAGACACCCCCACACTTTAAGATATTTATATGAAGGCATTCTACCTTTCCACAATTCGTAAGGGGATTTACTATCTTTCTTACTAGGAATTCTATTAAGGATATAACATGCAGTAAGAAGAGCTTCCCCCCACATGTTAAAAGGTAATCCAGAAGAGTTAAGCATTGAAATGACCATATCCTTTAGAGTTCTATTTTTCCGTTCAGCTACACCATTAGATTGGGGAGAATAGGGTGGAGTAGTTTCATGAATAATACCATTTATCAACACAATAGTTTTGTCTAACTGATTTTCAACTTCAGTTTTATATGAAATAAATTTTGAATAACTTTCATCCTTACTCTTAAGAAGATAAATATAACAATATCGAGAGTAATCATCAATAAAAGTTAAAAAATATTTATTTCCACCACGAGTAACATATCCTTTTAAATCACATAAATCAGAATGTATTAAGCTTAAAACTGAAGTAGTTCTATCAACATGTGGAAACGATTTTCTAGCATACTTAGATTCAACACACGTTTCACATTTTGTATTCGGAAACTTATCAGTTTTGGGAATGTTTCCCAATCTCATTAATTTTTTAATAGAATTTATGTTAACGTGTCCAAGTCTAGCATGCCATAAATCATAAGAATCTAACAAGTAAACAGAAGAAGTAGAAACTTTATTATTTATCACAGAAACATTTAGTTTGAATAGACTCTCATCTGCATACCCTTTCCCAACAAAAGTACCACCCTTAGACAGTATAACTTGACCACTCTCAAATACAATTTTAAATCCTTTTTTGACTAAAATAGATCCAGACACTAGATTTTTCCTAACATCTGGTACATAAGGGACATCCTTCAAACTAAGGATATTTCCAGAAGTAAATCTTAGTGTCTCTCCTTTCTCCTCGATTTTGGAAGTTGAAGTATTCTCCATGAACAGACATTCTCCATCACTAACAGGAGTGAATAAAGAAAATGCACATCTTGTGCAGCAAATGTGTTTGGTAGCTCTAGAATCTACCCACCAGTCTGTCATGTTGCTTATTAGATTAACTTCTGTCACATAGCAGAGAAATTCTCATATTCTACTACATGTGCCTGATGCTTCACAATTTTTCCTTTTCTATTTCGGCAATCCTTTGCAAAGTGACATGGTTTACCACAAACAAAACAGTCACCAACAGTTTTATTTTTAAATTGAGGTTTAGACCGATTATTCTTTCCTATGAATTGCTTTCCATTTATTCTGCCTCTAAAGTTCTGACTTTTGGTAGAATTTTCAACAGTTTTCTTATTACCAGAACCTCCTTAAATAAGATTGGCCGTTATATCCAAATCTGGTCTCTCCCTACGTTCTGCCATTCTATTGTCCTCCTCAATCCTAATTCTGATAATCAAATCCTCTAATGACATTTCTTTTCGCTTATGCTTCAAACTATTTTTATACTCTTTCCAAAAAGGTGATAATTTTTCAATTATAGCAGACACTTGAAAACATTCACAGATTTTATATCCCTCAACAACAATTTCGTGAATTATAATCTGTAATTCTTCAACTTGACTGACCACTGTTCTAATGTCATTCATTTTAAAATTCAGAAATTTTCTCACTACAAATTTCTTAGTTCTAGCATCTTCAGTGGCATATTTCTTTTCCAATGAGTTCCATAATTCTTTAGCAGATTTACACGACCAGTAAACATCATATAAATTCAAAGTCAAGCAATTCAGAATATAATTTCTGCACATATAATCCTTATGTTCCCAATTAGCTAAATCTGATATTTCCTTATCAGTAGGCTTATCAGCAATTTCAGAAACAGGTTTAACAGATTCAATAGTCTCAACAACTTTAAGAGTTGTCAAATAAAATCGTAACTTGAGGAAATGCACGAGGTTGGAGCAAAAATTCTATTGTTGGAGCCAATGGAAAGGAACGAGAAGTTTGTAATGGGAGGTTGCGTTAGAAAATGGAGAAAATGGAGAAGGAGTGTGTGGTTGCGTGAGATAATGGAGAATGAGGAATGGTGGTGCGAGAATTTTTGACGAATTTTAGGGATTTTTTTTTTAAAATGGGAGAATTTTGACGACGATGGAAAATGACGACACGTGTGACATTTACTTTGTCTCTTTTAATATATAGTGATAATAAAAGTCAAAAGCGAAAATCGAAAATTAAGGGTATGTTGAGTCACATTATTTTGAAAGAATATATTTTGAAATAGTAGATTGATAGAGAATTTGTGATTGAAAAAGAAGAAAAAATTATTGATGTGATGAAAAATATTATTTATTGAAGAATGTGTGATTAAAAATGAGTAGAAGAATGAGAATTTTAATATGGCTCAAACATGAGCTAAACAGAAAAATTAGTTGGGATTGTCATCCTTCAACATGGTTTTGCTAAAAAAGCTTTTGACCAAATTCTTCAAAATAAAAGAAATTTTAATTATTTAATGGTCTCAAACGACTAATTTATGCTACCCTTGTAAAACTAAATTAAAGAAGGATATGGGATCTCATTTATTAAAAACCAATCTTCCCCAAATTGACAATTGCAAAATCAAACATTATTCTTTTCAAATTCTTAAACACTTATGTTTTAAGTCAAAAATCATATCTTCTCCTTTCTTTTGAGGTCGACGATTGTGTAGAGTCTTAAAGAAAATAGTTTTGTTTGTGGAGGGTTGAGGTTCGAAATGTGTCTTCTTTATTTACAAACCAGCGATGAGCTCCCATTTAGAAAAATTAATGTAAGTTTCCAAACTAGCAAAAAAGGTTTCTCTCTAGTATTATACCGTGTTCAATGCATATTCTTCTCTTTATTTGGGATTTTACTCTTTTTTGGTGTTGTGAAGTGAAACCTTTTCGGGTCATAAAACTATGAATTCGTAATCATGTCGAATCCCTCTATTGAGTTTTCACGTTCTTGATCCATACTCTATGAAATTCAATTCAAGATTACTTTTTTGCTATAAAAATAATTTCTTTAGCTTTTATTCAAATTCCTTTTGAAATATTTGCATTGAAAATTCATATTGGACTGGTGGTTTTAGAGTTTTGGTTCATCACTTGGTGTTTAGCAAATTCGTATTGTGAGTTTTGTAATGATTTCTTGGTAAGATTCATTTCTTTTTTATTTTTTTAATTATGTGGTCTTGTGTATTTTATATTACTATTTGGTTCTATTAAGGGAAAAAATGAATTCATTGAAAGCCTTATGATTGTTTATAGTTTAATTACTCCATGAATCTATCTGATATTTGAAGTGCCAGACACTGACGTATACGATCCTTACTAAGAAATGGACCCCCTTGAAGGTTGAGGCTCTTGATAAATGGATGGAAACTGTATCTTATGGGTAAACTAATATATATAATTGCATGTAGATGTGAAAGTAATGATATTATTACATAATTATAACGTTGTGTTGTATGCACAATCAAGTTATACCATTGAGTTCTTGTGATTTTCAAACAAACAATGTGAAGAACCTTTTGAATGAAGATCGATGGCTTATTGGTAATGTAAGTAATCAAACTTTAATGATATTACAATAATGTTACAAATGAATTCAGTTTGTATTAATGGGTTTCTTTGTACTGATTGTGAATGAGGCCGTATACCAAATATGAGATAGGACTTCAAAATCTCCAAATTTATTCTAGCAAGATTGTTGTATCTTGGATACTTACTCCTACCCATATGTTTTTAGTGCACATGGCGAGTTGCAACAAAAGAAGAGTTCAATTTCAGTAAGAGTTTCCTCGATTATGTAGGAAGGACTACTCCGAAGCTCGATAAACCTTGGAAGGACTGCAAATATTTGTATCTTCCTTACTGTACTTGTAACCATTGGTTCATAATTCAAATCTATTTGGAGGAACAAATTATTTTTGTATTCTATAATCTAAAAGCTCACATTCATAGGGCAGTTTTGAAAACTTAAATTTTGTCCCTACAGCAGGTTATTCTTTTTAAAATTACATGTCACAAGTGATAAAAATATAGCACGGATAAGTTCAATTTTGTGAAAATGAAAGATGTTCCTCAACAACGAAATGGGTAAGGTTGACTACCATCACATTTGTTAGTACTATATTATTTCAGTGTTCGGAATTAATATAACTTCAAAACTATTTTGAAGATATGGTCCGGGATATTAACTATGAGGTACGTGGAATTTCTACAAGGGAAGCCGGTTACAAATGAAATTTGCTTGGATTATGTATCGATGTGGCGGAGGAAATTGGATGCGGAGTTGTTAGCTTGGGATTTCGAACTTTAGATTTTTTTTATTTTTGCTATTTTTATTGATATTTTGATTTAGTTCTGTAGTTACTTTATTCTGTTTGTCTGGAGTAGTCGATGTTTTAAAGATGTTGTATAGGTACTTTATTTTCTTTGTGTAGTCTACTTGATATTTTGAGGATGTTATGTAGCTATTAACTAGTGCACTTGCAATTGTGATGACTAAGATTATTGAATGTAATTGAAATTTATATATTTTTAGGTCTTTATAACTTTCAAGTTTAAATATCATACATGTCCAGTACTGCTTTACGTAACGATATAGACTTTGTATCTATGACACAAAACGATATTGATGTCGTTTCAGTACAAAAATGCATCCATTCATATAACGACATTGAAATCGTTCATGTGATATAAAATGATATTAATGTCGTTCCAGTACAAAAATTGCATTGATTAACATAATGATATTGAAATCGTTCCTAAAACACAAAACAATGTTGATGTCATTTCAATACCAAATAGACACTATTTTAATGATTTTCATAATGACATTAAAGTCGTTATATACTAATACCAAATAAACTACATCGAAGTCATTTCACTAAAAAACTTGCATTGTGAATCGTCATGACCATGCGCACGCCAATCATAACAAAACGACATTGAAGTTATTTCTCTCAATACGTAACAACATTAATATCGTTATACATCAAACCCATGAAATAACAAAACGACATCATATCGTTTTAGTACAATATACATTGATACCGTTCTAGTTCAAATCATAATTACGACGACATTGAAGTCGTTTCTTTCAATACGTAACGACATTTATATCGTTATGCAACAAGCCATGAAATGACATCACGACATCAATGTCTTTTTGTTATTGTTTGTTTAATAACTAGTATGTCAGATAATATGTTAATCAAACCTCGTCGTGCCTAGATGTATCTATTTTGTTTGTAATGATCATAAAAATTAGCATACTCGATCGATCGATTCTCTAACATTGATAAATATTGGATTACTAACAGCTATACACAAGTTAAAAAAAAAACATTGGCTAAAGTCGTGCAAATTAACGTAGTCATGTTAAGTCAAACATCAACGTGGACCAACAACAAGAATTAAATGCCCGTTTTTCTTTCTTTCTTTATTTATTTTTTCCTTTTCACCATGGAATTTTGATTTTTTAAGTGATAAACTATTAGCTCTTTTTTTTTTTTTCTCCTTTGATTAAATTACTAGAAAACTTTGTCCTAAAATATACAAAACAATTTAAAATATTTACCAATATGGTTGATGGTGCATATTCCGAAGGACTTCAAACTCAACTCAAGTCTAGTGGTTCTACATTGGACCTCCTTCTAAAGATCTCTTTTGTCCAAATAATAATGGAAACATGGGAGTTGGCGGATAAAGATGGATAGTAAGGAATTCTTCCCCGAAAAGAGGTCCAGACGAGATGTTCCCGAGAAGAAAGAGCTCGCGAGAAAGTAAATCAAATGAACGTGAACGAGTTGGTCCACTTGCTAATCAGCTTGATCAAGTAGGGCGATTGTTCGAGTAGGTCCTATCAGCTTGACCGATGTCCGNTTTCCACCAAGCCATATGTGGGAAGACTGAACTGGACTGAGATTGCGGGAACACTGCATGAGACAGTGTGATTGCGCGATCACTGAAGGGCCTCTACGAGCTGCGAGGCAGATTTAATGCTACGCCCTTTTAGAATTTAAAATGCTTCTAGAATCAAACTTTTTTTTTTTTTTTGTTGGGATATAAGGTTACAAGATGTTTCAATGATGAATGGTGCCCTAATTGGTTTGCATGTTCAATCATTTGGACAAATTAATCATTAAAAAGTGTCATTTTTTAAAATTAAATTTTATGTTTCTAATTTTGAACAAATTTACATGTATTTTATTATATGTACTTCGATTGATTACATATCCTATTGAATGAGCAATTTCGTGCAATAAATATTTGCTTAAAGACAATTTCTATATTTAAAGTGCATATTTTACAATTTAGATAGCATTTACAAATTTAAACAGTAATTTTTTTTATATTTAATACTTAATTTTACTACTTTCAATATGTATTTATTATATTTTTATATCTTTTATTTTCACCAGCTTCCCTCCAAATTATTATATTATTTTCCTCTATTTTCTTCGTATATAATATTTAATTGGGTGATATGGAGTATTGAAACTTGAAATAGTTTGAATGTATTTAATTAATGAAAGTGAATTTATTTTATAAAATGTTAGCCCATGTTTGTCATTTTTTAAAATTTTAAATTATTTTCTACAATTCCATTTTTCACCACACATTTATATAATAAAATATTATACACACAAATCAATAAAGTTTCCTTACTTTTTAACCACACATTCTTCATCAATCTACTAATACATTACAAGAAATTAATGGCTCTCAAACAGGACCTTAATTTGAAGAGTCTTGAAATATTTTGAAAGTACTAAAGTACTAAAAAGTAAAAAATAGTTAATTTCGAAATTCAACTAGCGGAGTAACATATCCAATTTGCAAGAACTTGGGTTACAATTGAGAGATGATGCAAATCTATTAGCATTAAAGCAGAACATCAGTCATGGCTCAATGCATTGTGGACCTATTCCCATCAGAAAATTTTCCAACGGGCCTTAGTTCATCATTATTGATTGCTACCGATAAAAATGTGACTTTAGCGACATATTTCCATAGTTGAAAGTGCAATTTTTGATAATGACTTGAAAATCAATCTCCTCCTCATCTTTCAATGTTTTATAAACTTAACCTCAACGCATTGTTCAAAATTTCTCGTCCTATCATTAAAATCAAGCATTCCTAGTACAACCTAATTAAGGAAATGGACCCCTTTCAGTTTGACCATTGTTTATAAAATTCTTGGCTACAAAATTCCAAGGTATTGAGATTTATTTAGAAATCAATTAAGTATATTTTTTAATTTCTCCTTTATTTCCAACCATAAAATTGTTTTGAAAATCATGCCATGAAAAACATTGTACCTAGGCTCTACTCGACATTAATTCCACCGTTATCCAGGTCTTTATTTGTATGTCATTATTATGTTGCTTAAATCTTATCCAACAAGGATTATTAACTGAAGAAAATAAATATGCTAGGTCGAAGTCAACGTGTTTTCTAACTATTCAATTATTTTAACAAACAATGATGTTGATAATTGTCTAATCTTATCTAATTTCATTAGTTTGGCCCAATCAAGGAACTAAATGGATAAAATACTCCTATCGGAGAAACAACCTCATTATAACTGTAACTACTTATGAATAGACACGATTAGAATAACGTTGAAGTTATTTTTGAGCTCAAACAATTATGAACTTAATGTTAAATTTATTTTTCGCTAGTAAGATAAAATTCTTTTCTATTTAAAACTATTTATTAGGAAATTTAAATCATGGGAATCACCAAATGCTCTAGTTATCGATGAATTTATTGCAGTGGGGTCTTTTTTATGCTTTTGTATTCCTATAAATAACCTTTTTTAATGATACTTGAAATGCACATTAAATTGATGCATGCGATACCACAAAAAGTAGGTTGCATGCACCTTCTTTGCATGATGTGCTGGCACATTTTTGGGGGAGTTTGACACTAATGGAATTTGAAGATGTGGCCGCCTTTGTGTTCGTTAATTGATGACTTGGCAGGAGTGCAAAAGCAATTAAGATGATAATGAGGCACAAGTCCAAATACACTTCAAAAATGATACTCACTTGTTGGCCCATAAAAGTGATTTAAACCAATTAAAATAGAAACTATTTAGACCAAATCAACCTTTACATGTTTATCTCCCACGAGACTAGAAAAAAATTAGGGCAAAATCAATAAAACCCATGGCACATGAAGATGGAACTGCGATTGTGACTACTTGTGACATTGTGGGTTGAGAGCGATATTGTGAACGTGTTGGATTGAAAACAATTGAAGCTGACAATTATGCAGTTGTCCAAAATATCAACTAAGTTCCTTTATAAAATTTGTTTTATGTCTTCAAGAATATATTCTAGGATTTCGAGATTAATTTTAGTAATATTTTCCCTCAATTTGTGTTGTTGTCAGGTTGGTGTTGAGTGTATGTTGATGACAAAAAATGAAGTGTAACTTTTTTATCAACTTATGATAATTGAAAAGAATAACCGCGTTATATTGCTGGAAAATTTAGATAAATAGGATATAGAATAGCTGGAATTCAGATTTATAAGTATTCAAGAGAATTAATTTTGTACAATCTTCTTACTGGACCTTCCCGGTCCAACCTGTATGGATAATGACTTGGGTCAACCTTTCGTGCTGACCTCTTTCTCTTCTTTTGTGAAAAGACTTCTTTGAAAAAGTCAAGGTAATGATCCGACGAATTTTCACATCGATGCCAACAATTTTCCCTCAAACATGTTTCAAAGGTTAGTGGGTTAGGAAATTATTTAATTTGTCACGTATGTCGACTTATATAATTAATTGTGTATAAAGATTATCTTAAAGTTAAGCCCAAAATTAAAGTGATCTAATAAATAATTGAGTTTTGGACATGTAAACAAAGTTTGGACCGGATTATATATATAAAATCGAATCAATTAGAGTTTATATTTGACGATTGGCCAAATACATATGAAACTATATATATGATTATAATCTTCAATTCATATACAATGTAATTCTTATTTTTTGTGTCATCCCATCAACACAAGAATACAAGAGAAAGTATATTGAATAGAAAGATCCCTAAACCCACAATCAAGAATCAAGAAAAAGGTTTGGAGCAATTAAATTGAAGAGCAAAAGATCAAGATTCATTATTCAATATACAAATTAATGGATTAAAGTATATTCTGCATTAATTATGTTTCTTGGTGATTTGACATGAAGATCTTGACAATTATGTAAAGTTTATAAAATTTAAGTTTCATGAAAAATTTCAACAAGTGGTATCAGAGACTCTTCATGTTGAATCATTGAGAATCAAAATTTTAATTTCATTCTTGTGATAATTTCATTATTTTCGAATTTAGCAATCCAGATTTATTTTTGTTAAATTGGAAAAATTTTCGGCATATAATTTAGATTTCAGCTTTTTTTTTAATTGCAGCGTCGCCACCGGCAGCAAGATGCGGCAGCCCTGCTGCCTTGGTTCAGCACCGTACTCGGTGCTGCGCTGTGGTTTTGCGTGTGCAGCACCACTGTGTTGCAGCGGTGTCGGTGGCACCGGCGAGCACCGCCCCCACGATTCCCCCCTTCCTCAGTTTTTTTTAGGGTTCTCTTATAAGAAAAAAATATTTTTTTACAGTTGGTTGGAAGTTTTGGGGACGGGGGTATGGGTTGTAAATTGGATGTTTTCAGGCCATTGTTTACAATTTTAAAATTAGGGTTAAGTATTTAAAATTTCTATCCCTTAAATTTAAAGTTTTGGTTATTCATCTCCTAAGGTTACAATTCATCCTATTGGGCCTTTATAATTTTGGGTTTAATAATTCAGTACAAAAATTTTGAATTAATTAATTTGGGCATTAAAGTTCTTAATTTTGTAATTAAATCCCTAAAAGTTCATAATTTATTTAAATTGCCCCCCTAAAGTTTTGAATTATCAATTTTTGCATCCTAAAGTTTCGAATAATTAATTTTTTGACCCCTAAAGTCTCGAATAATTAATTATTGACCCATATTGTTTTGGATAATTAATTTTTGATCCCTAAAGTTCTAAATTATTAACTCTTAGCCCTCCCATAAAGTTCAAAATAAAATAAAAGAATTAAGGATTAACAATTAAAGTTAAAATTTTGGTATTTAATATTTCTTTTGAATTACTAATTTTCCTAAACAAATTAATTGAAGTAACATATTATCAAAGTGACCTCTATTTTCTAGATTAATTTATTTTGAATATTAGGAAGCTAGTGTGTTTGTAATTCATGCGGATATTTATCCGCCCAAAGGAAGGTAAATATTGGCCAAATTACATGCACACATGTGGTAATAAGTATGTGACAATTATAAAGTTTTGCTTTATGTGAACAATAAATCGGTCCAAAAATATGTTTATTGTTTGACATAGTTTATTATCAATATTTGATTATTATACTAAGAGTACTACTTA
>CAIGRB010109875.1:14817-26867 GCA_903798255.1 Fraxinus quadrangulata
AATAATAATAATAATAATAATAGTAGTAGTAGTAGTAGTGGAGTCAAAAAAACTTAATAAAAACATGGCAATTGACAGTTTAAATAAACAACAATTAGGTTATTTCTAAACCATAGGGCACCTTGTAGGAACGCAAAATACGGGTGGTAAGGTGCAATGAAATGTGCTATTTACATCTAATAGTACAAAATAGTTGATGAAATAGAATATTACTTGCATACTAATCCTAGTGGTTAATTTGTTGTATATTTCTCATCAAATCCTTGATATATAAATGGAGAATGTTATAACTTCAAATCTAGGAAGAAATGCTAGATGATAGTGAACAAAACTTACTGTGCAGATGCCTCCAGTTTCATAAGCTAGTGCAATGCACAAACACGAATCGAAGACTCCTGCATACAGTTTTTCTTTGTTTCCAAAATAGAAAAGCAAACAAGGAGAAGGTAGCCAGCATTAACAGGAAAATGGTTAAAAATGAGAAACTGTGAAAATTACTGTCAGCAAATTCGAGAGCAGCGGAAGCTTCACCACTTCGAGAATTGAAAAAATCCGCTACTAAGAACGCATTAGACGACATTACAACTCGTCTTTGATTATATTAGTGGGGTATGCTCCAATCTTCCACCTCCCTCTTTAATAGGGCAAAAGATAATCAGCAATCAATCAGAAGAAGAAAAAAGAAAATGAAACTCCCAATGGTAATCAATAAAGTAAACTTATAGATGATCAAAAAAAAAAAAAAAAACGTACCAATGTCTCACTTTTTGGCTAATTCACAAGCTCGAGATTAATGCAGAAATACTTTTAATTTCATAGTATGGTATGAATTTCATTTGGTCTGAGCCACCTGGTCTTGGCTTTCTCCATTATATTGCCGATGCCCTAATCTATCGATGTAACAAGGATTGGAAAATAAAATTTCAAAAAATATTAAAGTGAACAAGAACATGGAATACCTTTATTTATTGTTAAGAAGCATTGAGTAACAAAAATTATTAACACTCCAGTCAACATGTTTCAAGACGGATTACAAAAATTGATTCCAAAACCATTCATTATAATGTCGGAGGCAGTCTAAATAATATAGTGCAACTACTTCAATGAACTGTTGCCTCTACATTTCATAGGGCATATATATTAACTCAATACAATTTGACATTGCTTTAACCTAATTCATCATAGTCAACCTGAGTGCCCTCGTCTGCATGCACAAGTGCACATATATTTTGGCATTTTGCAATAGTTGGTCTGTCAAGCATAAATTATTCTTGCATTAATTTCTAATAACTTGTGTATTGCTTAGTTAGTTATCATGTACTTTTCATAAATTGGTGGTGGCAAAACTCGAAGCTAGGACAAAGCAACTATATGAGACGAGTCACACTTATTTATTTAGCCTCTGTTTGAGCCCCTTTTTTAAAATCAAAACTCATTTTTTGAAAACTAATTTTCAACCACACATTCTCCAATAAAATAATTTTCAACGTAAATCAAAAAAAAATCTTACTTTTTAACCAGAAATGTTCCAGATATTACTATTACAAAACTCATTATTCTCTAAAAATGGAACTCAAACGGGGGCTTAGTTTATATTTTCAACAAAAAAATCTAAAGTAAAATAAGAAGAATAAACAGAACAATTAATAGTATACTTTCTTCCTATATCAAATCTTAGTGCTAAATTATCGTGAGATGATAAATAGTAAAACCCTCAAGGCACATTAGAAGTTCAACTACAGACAGAAAATACTCAAATGATTCAAACTTCACAAACTAAATTACCAAATATACACAATGAAAGATGTATGTCTTCTAGATAGATTTGCGCACATTTTTGTTATACCTGCCAAGGTACAAGACCCATAAATCTCTGACACAGTGTAATTCCTATGATAGATTTCAAAAATAAAACAAATAATTTTCAGTCTTTAGTGTGACATAAATATTGCTATTGTAATAGAGGTATGAAATATTACTTTTTCATCAATGAATAGAACCTACACTATCTGTTGTAATCATGGGCTCTTCTCCCTCCTCTTCAAAATCCATTTCACATTTTTCCTAATAAGAGGAAGAAGAGTCGAATCTGTAAACAACACATGAACAATGAACTAAAGAAACGAATCTGGCTTAAAGAACTTACCTAACAAACCACTGTTGTAGCTATGAATTCCATGGAAGATAAAATACAATCAAATCAAACACTATAGAAAGAAACACAACAAATACACGAGTTAGTTAAAACATACATAAGATTTAAAAGCTGAAATTATGAGAAATCTATAGATGAGACTAATTATTTCAAAAAAAAATAAAATAAAATAAAACAAAAAATAGCACTCAACGAAAGCAAAGATAAAACCGACATACCTGAGGTCCATACTCTTCAATTCCTGTATTGATGTTGCAGTTTTCTTCAAATGTTTCACAAAAACTCCAAAGAAACACATGAAGAACAAAATTAAAACTTAAAAATAGAGCTGAAAAAAAAAAAGAAACCAAAAAAACACAAGAAGAGTATGAGAAAAACGTACTTTAGGTCACAAGACTCCAATTTGTGATGAACCTTTATCGTATTGTTGAGAACAATCTGTTAAAAGCTCGAGAAAAAAAAATAGAGGAACTAAAATAGATTCTACAAAATGCCTGAAGAAACCAGGTTAGTTCAAACATACATAAAATATAGCTAGAAGAAAGAAACCAAAAGAAAAACACGAGAAGAATATGATGAAAACATACATTAGGTCACAGAAGTCCAATTTTCGTTGAACCCTTATAGTATTTTGAGAAATATCCATTAGAAGCTCAAACAAAAACAAAGGAACTAGATAGAAAATTCAATAGAAATCGTATGAAATATGCAAGGGAGGATGAATTTGAAGGCACGAGAAGTATAATTATAGGTATATATTTCAGTTAGTTGCAAATAATTTGGGTTCTCCTTTATGATCGCGAGATTAAAGCGAGATTAGGGTTGAGGGAAAGAGAGAATGGCTACCAAAGAGTCAAAAGTTGCTTTTATCTAGTCTTGTTTCCTCACCCAAACGGCGTCGTATAAGGCAATCCAGTTAATGAACAGTGTAAACCAGTGTGAAAGGGAGGTTTCAAAAATAAATAGTGAAAGTGATATCCTCTCTTCTATATATGTGTGTGTGTGTGTATGTGTGTGACCATTTTTCAATTTGAATAAAATCACTTCATAACAGCTTTTCCCGCCATTTCTTCTTATCTCATTCTAGAATTCTCTTCATCTCTTTATGGTATCAGAGCTTTGATTGATGCTTCCGTGTGATGGCTGATAATTCTAGTGTTGCAATAGATCTTCAAAGTCAGTGCGAACACACCAATTCATCCAGTGATTCTTCAATTGGAGAAATGGCTGGAGGAGATGTTAATTCTTTCCTTAATCGATTGGTTACTGATCCAACCAGTCCGCATTACCTTCACTATAGCGACAACACAGGAAAGCAGATGATAATTACTTGACATGGAGTCGAGCTGTTATAATGGCGCTTAGTGTTAAGAACAAGGAAGGTTTCATTGATGGAACCATTGACAAACCAGACAAGGATGATCCTATATTTGGTATTTGGAGGAGATGTAACCACGTTGTCTCTTCATGGATTATTAACTTAATTCCAAAAGAGCTCTACCCAAGTGTGGTTCATAAGGATTCTGCTATAATGGCAGAATCCTTGATTAGAATCAAGGTAATTTGGATTATAATCAAGGATTGAACTTCGAGATAGATAAAATCAAGGTGATTTCGCACGGATCTATGAGCTAAAGAAGCAAATTGCTTCAATCTCATAGGAGAATGGTTCTGTTAGTTCATACTTTAATAGGTTTAAAAGCCTTTTGGAAGATTTGGACAATTATCGACCAGAAGCTAACAATACTTTTCATAAACATGAGGATCAAGTCATGCAGTTTTTAATAGGACTTGATTATCAGTTTTCTGCTATTAGAAGTCAGGTGCTACTGATGGATCCATTACCTTCATTAAACAAAGTATTTACTCTTATTCTACAAGATGAAAAGCAGAAGGGCGTGGTTGTTAAGAAGCAACAACATTATGAGGCAGCAGCATTTGCTTGAAATATGATAAGTGGATCATTTGGAAATTAGAGGACCAATTCATTCACTCAATTTCAGAGAAAGGATAGACCTATGTATAGCTATTGTGGTATACTTGGACATCTCAAAAGAAAGTGTTTCAAGCTCATAGGTTATCCTCGAGAACATCGTTTTGCTAAAGGAAAGATGCCTATTGCTAATGTTATGACGCAGGCTCCTGTTGGTGACAAACGTGACTATCACTTTAGATCAATGTCAACAGCTTTTGGCCATGCTGGTTCCACAATTAAGAGCACAATTATCTACTAACAGTTCTAAATCACAAGATCTGGCATAGTCTCATTAGCTGCTCCTGAAAACTTTATTTTTTCAGGTAAACATATTAGTCATAATGGTGCTACCACTTGAGTTAAGTGGATCATAGACATTGGAGCATCTGAACATATCGTTTGCTCTATTCAGTATCTGACCAATGTCACAGCTGAGTCTAATGCCTCCGTTGGGCTACCAATTGGAGATCAGGTTGCTGTAACAAGTGTTGGTACACAGTGAAATTGTCTGATGATTTGATGTTGACAAATGTTCTTGTGGTGCCATCTTTCACATTTAATCTCATATTTGCTAGTAACTTGGTTCTTAAACATAATTGCTTCCTGATTTTCATGTATAATTCTTGTCTTATACAATATTTTTAAACATGGAGGACGATTGGGGAAGGCAAACTTGAGGATGGCTTATATCATTTCCAGTTCTTCGATCATCAGTCCAATGAAAAATCATTCATAAAACCTCATCAGTTCATTACACATTCTGTCAAACCTGTTATCTCCCTCAATACTAGTTGCAGTTCTATTTATGATTTTCATTGTAATAAAGCTCTCAGTACTTACTGTAATTCATCAAACAATAGCAACATCAGTAGTCATATTAGTCTATGGCACTGCCAATTAAGTCATGTACCTATTTCAAAACTGTCTATCTTACATAAATATGTTCCCACTATCAAATTCAATAAATTCTTACATTGTTCTGTTTGTCCATTGGCTAAGCAAGACATGTTTTCTTTTCCTCATAGTGAAACAAGAGCCTTTGAAGCCTTTGACATCATTCACTGTGGCATATAGAGGTCCAATTCCATTCCCTCTTTAGATGGATCTCAATACTTTCTCACTATTGTAGATGACTATAGTAGGATGACATAGACTTACCTTATGAAAAACAAGTCTCAAACCAGACCTATAATTCAGTCCTTTTACTTCCTAATTCAAACACATTTCTATGGCTACATAAAAATATTGAGATCTGATAATGGTGTTGAGTTTATCATGACTGAATTCTTTAATTCCAAAGGTATCATACATCAAGTCAGTTGGGTAGAAATTCCACAGCAAAACGACATAGTTAGGAGAAAACACCAATATATTTTGAATATTGCTAGAGCCATAGAGTTCCAAGCTAACTTACCACATAAATTATGGGGTGAGTGTATCCTGACTGCCACACATCTGATAAATAGAACCCCTACTTCCATTCTTAATGACAAATCACCCTATGAAATACTTTACCAAGCTGCTCCATCCTGCACTCATCTCAGAGTTTTTGGCTGCCTCTGCTATACAGCCACTTTGAAAAGAAATATAACAAAATTTGATCCTCGAGCCTCACTTTGCATTCTCATTGGATACCCTTATGGTATAAATGCCTATAGACTGTATAATCTTCATACTAATACCACTTTCAACTCTAGAGATGTTATCTTTCATGAGAACATTTTTCCATTCAGTTACCCTTCTTTTCTCATTCATTATCCAGACTTGGATGTTCTTCATAACCTACTCAGGCTCTCTTTCCAACCCAATCATTTCCTAACCTTGATTCTTTAGAATCCATTTCCACTGACCGTCACATGTCATCTTATAACAACATTTCTGATCCACATACTAATTCTGATCCACCTACTAATATGCCTGCACCTGTGGTCTCATCTCCTACTCCTCCAATATCCATTCGAAAATAAAAAAAGGACCACAAGACTACCCTCTTATCTTCTTGATTACCATTGTAATCTGGCATCTCAAGTCCCTACTCCCCAATCAAATTCTATGGATGAAGGTTCTGAATCAGGTAAAAAATATCCTATATCAGATTATTTGGATTACACTCAACTGTTTCCTGCACATAAGCAATATTCCTTGGCACTATCTATTATCTTTGAACCTCAATCATATAGTGAAGCCTCCAAATTTCCTGAATGGTGTCAAGCAATGGAGTTGGAATTTCAAGCACTGGTTTCCAATCATACTTGGGATGCGGTTTAGCTTCTAGACAATAAGAAACCTGTACAATATAAATGGGTTTTCAAAGTTAAACTTCGATCAGATGGGACTGAGGAAAAAAATAAAGCTCGTCTAGTTGCCAAAGGTTTTACTCAACAAGCAGAATTAGACACTGAAGAAACCTTCTCCCCTGTTGCTAAATTAGTAACAATTAAGACTCTATTAGCTGTTGCAGCTCGGTTGCAATGGCATCTGTATCAATTGGATATCATTAATGCTTTCCTCCATGGAGAATTGGGTAAAGAGGTATACATGTTAATGTCTCCAGGTTATGAGAAGCAAGGGGAGAGTGGAAAACAATTGGTTTGCAAACTGAACAAGTCCATCTATGGACTTAAATAGGCATCAAGACAGTGGGATGTCAAACTTACTTCATATATTTTGTCATAGGGATTCAAGCAATCAAGGACTGATTACTCATTATTTTGCAAACACAATGGCTGCTCATTTACTATTATATTGGTGTATGTAGATGATATAATCATTGGTGGAAATGATTTGCCATACATTGATCAGTTTAAAAAGGAACTAAATGATCAGTTCAAGCTGATAGATTTGGGGATCCTTAAATATTTCCTTGGTCTTAAAGTTGCAAAAACAGAAAATGGCATCTCTATACGCCAAAGAAAAAATGTCTTGGAGGTTCTATCTGACGCAGGTTACTTAGGGGCCAAACCAGCAGCCAATCCTCTACCACATAATCTGAAATTGAGCAAGGATGAAAGAAACAATGTGTCGGACGTTAGTGAGTATAAGAGGCTGGTGGGGAGAATACTCTACTTAACTATTACAAAGCTTGACTTATCTTATGCTATGCAAATGCGAAGCCAATTCTTGCAGTCACCAAAGCAGCCCCATATGAAAGCTGCTCATCATATTCTAAGGTACCTAAAGGGTACAAAAGGACAATGTTTGTTTGGACTTGTAACAAAAATGGTACTGTGATGCAGACTGGGGAGCTTGCTCAGATACTAAAAGGTCTATTATCGGGTATTATATTTTCTTGAGGAACTCTCTAAAATTGTGGAAGTCCAAAAAGCAGCATACGGTATCAAGGTCCTCTGCTGAAGCAGAGTACATATCACTGGCAATTGCTGTATGCGAATTAAGTTGGTTGAAAGTTTTGTTAAGTGATTTAGGTGTCAAACAATCCAAGGCAGCCTTATTATTTTGTGACAACCAATCTGCCATTCACATAGCAAGTAATCCGGTATTCCATGAAAGAACGAAACATATTGAGATCGATTGTCACTTTGTTAGAGACATGGTCCAACCCTTTCTTCTTCTCTCATTTTAGAATTCTCTTCATCTCTTCCTAATATAAAACAAAATGTACAGGTAGCATGATTGTTATTAAAAGTGGCTAAGCATGTCACTTTCAATGAATAATCTTAATTCACATCCATCAGAATATAAAATTAAAGTAAATGCTAAATATCAAATAAGTGGTTGTTATAATCACATTAGAACATTTTAAATAGACACTTTAAACATAAAATATTATATTTTGGAAAGTCAATCATTAAATTTATCCTTCAAGATACTCTTTAAATTAACATTTTAAAATATAAAATAATTTTGGCTCTTTAAATTTGAAAAACCAAACTCACTCTCTATAATTAAATGGAGGAAACTAATATAACAATTTGAAAGGAAGTTAATGAAAATAAAAAATAGTGAAAACTATAAATATTTTTTTGCACTAATAAAATAAAGTGTTAAATAAAAGGTCTATTGGAGTACTTAAAATTTTTTACTTTATAAATTTATAGAAATTTTTTTACTTTATAAATTTATAGATACTCCTTAAATTGCAAATTATGCTCTTTAAAAAGATGCGCTTATAAATTTAGCCATATATGTTTTGTTAAAAAGGAAAATTAATGGTGTATAATATTTTAATTGAATTGACACGTTATGTGACTCTCTAATGAATAATTAATAGCAAGACACAATAAAAAATAAATAGCTATCAGTTAAAAATCTTACACGAACATGCTCTATGAAAATAGGGTAATGATGTTCGTATAAAAATGTCAAATCACACTGTGACATTTTAATTAAAAAGTGACAAAACATGTCTATTTCTAATAATCAATTCAATAATAATAATAATAAAGCCAAATATTAGTTTAAGTAGTTCTTGTAAGCACATTATAAGGCTAGTCGAATATGTATTGTTGAAAAAGAAATTAATTAAAAAGTGACACAATATACAACTTTTCAACGCAGAACATATAACAAAACATGGCAATAAAATAAGCCATACATGCTATTCCCTTTCTTCTTATATTCTCGGCACCATCACTGCTGNAATAAATAGCTATCAATTAAAAATCTTACACGAACATGCTCTATGAAAATAGGGTAATGATGTTCGTATAAAAATGTCAAATCACACTGTGACATTTTAATTAAAAAGTGACAAAACATGTCTATTTCTAATAATCAATTCAATAATAATAATAATAAAGCCAAATATTAGTTTAAGTAGTTCTTGTAAGCACATTATAAGGCTAGTCGAATATGTATTGTTGAAAAAGAAATTAATTAAAAAGTGACACAATATACAACTTTTCAATGCAGAACATATAACAAAACATGGCAATAAAATAAGCCATACATGCTATTCCCTTTCTTCTTATATTCTCGGCACCATCACTGCTGCCACCAACTTGGATTCAAATTAAAACCAAAATGAAACATGAGATTGACATCAATATGAATAACAACGTAAGCTTAGCCAAAGATAATTTGTTAAAAAAAAAAAGTCAACATATTGTTTGAATTTTTAATTAGAAAGTGATACATGTGACTTTCTAATGTATAAAAATATAAATTAAAGCATGTGTCCCTAAATAATTTCTTTTGATTTTTTCACGAAAATATATTTCGAATTAAAACCACTGCAACTGTATGATTCGTTAACTAGTAATAAAGTGAATTTTAAATTCAAGTATCGTCCCACAGAAATTGATTAGTTCAATTTTAATTATCCCGACCTTAATCAAAATATGAATAATGGTGTGTTTGTTTATGACATAATTATGACTAAAATAATCTAATTATACAATTATAAGTAAATTAACTAAACTAAATGCAAATTGATGTATTTGACAAACGCACTAGGATCCTGAATTCTCATTCAATAATCTTGTTTAACCTTAATTCTACACTTTGACAGCACGATTGAAATTTTGATAAATCAATGTTTCTAATTTATTTAATAATCTCTCTCTAGTAATGTTAAACATACTTTCGTATATAACCCGACTATATTTCTATGACGGATGTAAACATATAAGAGTGCGTGAATATTTATAAACACTTAAAGATTCACATTGAGTATAACGGTATATTTCTATTCTCTATCAGACCCTACGACGATTTACACCATATCAAACATATTTCCCTTTTTTCGAATACATACAATAGGTCACCAAATTCATACAACTACCGTGCACAATAATTATTGGGAAAAATAATTATGTAAATCATTCAAAATCCAAAAACGTATTTTTAATATCAAATATATAAAATTAAAGATTAAAAACTTATATTACATGATTTATCGTTATTCTAGCACAAAGAAATCTAGCCTAACATGTTATGAAGAAAAAAACAAAAGAAATATTGAAGAATCGACATCATCCAAATAATTTTTGGATTGAATTTTCGAGTTTTGAAATCGATTTTCGTGTTTCTTACCACCTTTTATACTCCCAAAACCTCTTAAAATGTGTTTTAATGCACGATGACCACTTCTAGACGGCTCTAGGTCCTTAGAAAACATCTCAAGATTTGTTTTCATAAAAGTTTAAATCATATAAGGAAACCAGAATTTTTCCTTGAGTACAATTTCATGCTATAGCGTGATTCAATAAAACTCAGTCCTGGAACTCCCTGAAGCAAACCATGCCGCCGCATGATATATTACACTATGCGACCACATAGTGTATATGAAAATCCAAACGTTGTGTTTTAGTCCTCGAACTCTGTTTTTTTCGTTTCTTGATCTCTTTTCTCACTTCTTCTTCTTTCAATATTTCACGTTTTCGCCAAAATTGGTCTTCTGTTATTCCACATTTTCGTTTCTTCTTCTGAGTAATATTTCGGCTATTTGCACTTTGGTCCTTAAACTTTGATTTTCTTCTATTTTAGCCATGTTTCGCTTGTTTCTCCTAAATTCCACCATGTTAAGGTTTAGATCATACAAAATATAATTTATATATAATTAAGCCATATTTTGATATACTTACCAACAATTGCTCATATTTTGTGCCCTAAATAACTGTATAAAATGCACTTATCAATGTAAAAGACACATTTACTAGGGTAACGAAGTCTTTTCCAACTGTCAAGACTAAAGAAACTTTTGCTATAAAGAAAGTAGTACACCAGATTTTATTGGAAATCCTTGTGACTTATTCATTGGCATTTGCCTAAACTGCTTTCAAGAAAAACTTAAGATACAAAAGCCTTAAAGCTTGTACTAACTGAAATTGAAAGCTCTAAATATGCAATGAAGAAAGTAGCCCCTAAATAGTCGAGCTTCATTCTCCTTAAAATGATAATTATCATACATTAAAAATCATTTCCCAGTAAGCTAGCTTATAAGTTAATTAAAAGATATATAGGGGACCTCATCAATTAAAGATTGAGAATATAGGTTAATTTTATAAATGAAACTTCGACATAAGCTTCAGTTTAGCATTAGAATGTTATGGGGTGCAATATCGACATATTGACTACTTAAATTAATTCAAGTTACATTCACTTCCCTATAGCCACTCACCGTTTTAGAAGATAAATTGTCAAGCAACTAGTTCAACATCTTAAAATTGGGGGTAAAAGAATACCTTTGAGTGATTGAGAGGAAACTATACTACTTTATCCAGTAGCCGATGGCCTCGGCCCAAGCCCCAAAAGAACAAAATATGAGAAAATTAGGTCCAATAAAAAATTAAGAAAATAGATTAATATTATTAATTATCATTTTAATGAACACTAAATTATACGTGAAATTTGATTGTAAAGAGTTTGCTACTTTTTGTTCAAAAAGCAACATGATATATCACTTTTTGTTCTAAAAGAAGTGTTCTAAAATGCATATGCACGCATGTGTTCGAGGCATTTTTGAAATGTCCTGCATATGGAGTATGCACGTGATAATGTAGTCAACTCATTTATTGATCTCCGCATATAAGTGCTCATCTCCGCATATAAGGGCTTAAACGTCAAAATGGGCATGTATTTGTAAAAAAATATGTCCAAATTAGTCTAGCAAAGTCTAGCCTCTTTTTATTAACATTAAAAAGTAAATTGAACCCAACAAATATCAAATTAACCCAAATCATCAGCTCATGAATTATATACAACAATTTGTCGGATTTCTACATTTAAAAAAAAAAAACCCAAAAATAAAAATAAAATTCTCATAGAATTGCAAATTATCTACGTTGAGCCCGAACCTCCTTTTTTGATTTTCTTCTAATTTCACTGCTGAAATCTTCATCAAGTTGCAACAACTTGAAGGTACATTTTCATTTTTGTATTGCTCACCTAATTTGAAGGTCATTTTTCTCCTCTAATTTTTAATTCTAGGAAAAATATTTATAAAGTTCAAAGAATGCA